>JBBBDQ010000963.1:3082500-3097500 GCA_037127315.1 Ascarosepion bandense | reverse complement strand
ATAAGACTGACATCTCAACTGTATGTACCCAATAAAAATAAGAAATATATATATAATTACTTAGTTTTTGGTCATAATTAAATTAGACCAGAACACAGTTGTATTAAAATGTGTTCAATACATTATTATTGTAGATCTTTGAATATTTTTTTATTTGAAAATGAGTTAACTCATTTCCAAATGAAATATATTAATTATTTCACCCCAAGCAAGATGGGATTGTTGATAGTTTGCAGCGGTTATATTGAGAGAAAAGACTGGTTACAGTTGATATTCAAAAAAGGAGAAAAGATGAACGGATTTCAAGAAGATTGAAGATGGCAGTTGACATTGCATTTAAATGTTTAGAGAATGTAGCTATCAGGGAAGCAAGTAAATGGAATGGAATTCCACAGGCGGGAAGTGCAAGAAAAGAAACTATTAGAGTAGAAGTGGGAGTTACATTTAACTAACTCAGTGGTAAAAGGATGGGACCTAGCAGCCAAGCTAGCAGCATACTTGAATGTTATGTCATTGAGAAAGTGACTGCGGCTGAGATGCCATGTCAGGACTGATTACATTGCAGATCTTTCCTTGGGTTTTGTTGAAAACCTAAATATGAATAGCACCTAACTAGATATATACATACATATGTTGGTTGGTTGGTTGTTTTGTTTTTATGGCATATCAATCTCGGCGGGTCATTTATTGCCAACTAAATTTTATTTATTTATTGCTGGTAATACTTTTTTCTATCAACAATTTATTGTTGTTTTATATAAGTTTTGTGTCTAGTAATACTTTTTTCTTTTTGAGCATCAAGATTCATTGGGATCTGTTTTTTTTTTAAGGGCGGGGTCCCCAAGTCCTACCCTGTTATTTAACCCATAACTGGAGGGAAGGGATTGATTAATACCTTTCTCAAGGGTACCAGTGCTTAAGTGAATGTGGGGTATTTAACTGGAATTCGAACTCGGCTCACCGATTTCTCTTCCCGAGCCGATATCCACTGCACCACAATGCACATCTGTCACTAAATGCATACAGCACCTGGTATTCCCAAGTGGTCACCCATCTAAGTACTGACCAGGCTCAATGTTGCTTAACTTCGATGATCCGGTGTATTCAACGTGATATGGCTTTAAGCCACATACATATGTTACAGCATTGCTAAGAACGATTTTTATTTTTATTTTTCTTAAACAAGGCAGTACTGCCACTGGTGCACAGGTGGTTATATAATAGGAGAGTGAAGAGAGAGGAGAACAGATCCCAGTAGGTGCCGGAGGATGGGCAAGAGAAGAAAAGGTACATTGGTGTGAAGAGAGCTGCATGAGAGCAAAGTGTAAAGTGAGAAGAAGGATAGGAATCAAAGGGATAAAAGATGACAATTGATGTTGCATTTAAACTCTTGGAGATTGTAGCTACCAGGGAAACAAGAATACAGAAGGGAGTTCCACAGGAGGCAGGAAGTGTGAGAAAAGAAGCTAATAGAGTAGAAGTTGTGGTTACACTTGATTGTTTTCACAGTAAAAGGGTGGGACCTTGTTAGAACAGAATCCGTGAAAGTATTTGTAGAAGAGATAGAGGGAAGCCACATCTTATTGGTGGGGGGGGGGAGAGAGAGAGAGAGAGAGAGAGTGTAGAATTGGGCTGCCAGGTCAGGATCAACTACATTGCAAATTCTTCTTTGGATCCTGTCAAAAAACCTCAAGGTGAACAGCAGGGTTGCCTGACTAAATATGACAGCAGTATTCAATACATAGGCAGATGGTAGATTTGTAAATTTAAATGGGCATGATGGATTCAGAAGAGAATTTCCTGGCCCAACACAGGAACCTAACCTTCTTAACAGCAGATTTAGCTATTAATTCAATATAGTCATTCCACTTAAGGTCAGCTGAGAAAGCGAGACTAAGAAGGTGTGGTGTATTGCTCTCAGGAAATCTAGTGTGATCCATGTCGGTGGGTAGGAAAATGCAAAGTACCAGGCCAATTTGGGAAAACATGCTGTCCTTCAAAATACATTGGTCATTATCAAGATATAATGCAAAAGTTTAGCAAAAATAATTGCCAAATTTATGCATGTGGTATATATATATATATATATATATATATACCACATGCATAATATATATATATATATATATATATATATATATATTAATTATAGTTATAATACCAATATCGACAAAACTAATTCTGTCAAGATTATCAATAATTAAACTACAACTAAGAATGTCTTGAACCCCACGGGGAACGAACCCAGAGGGAAAAGATGGGGAAGAAAAAAGAAACAAACGAAATACCTGAACAAAAAGCCAAGCATTCGTGAGAAAGAAAAAAACCCCAAGACGAAAACCAATAAAGAGCTCAATACAAAAGCATAGTACAAGAAGTACCCAACACGAAAGTAGAGCAAACTATATATATATATATATATATATATATATATATATATATATATATGAACAGTTATACATATGATCTAAATTAGATTTAGATTAGAACAGTAAAGAGTTGTATTAGAAAGTGCTCAATACATGTTTGAAGAGGAATGAAACTTTAAAATGTAGAGCTTATAGATATTTCAGTTGGGGAGATCTACTAATTACAATACCATTGTTTTGACCTTTTCAGTTTTGTCAAGCAATTCACATTGGCAACCAGTCTATGAGAAGGAAAGCTCTGAATACAAATTGCTTGACGAAACCAAAAAGGTCAAAACCATGGTACAATAATTGACAGATCTCCCTAACTCATATATATATTTCTGGCAATTAAAAAACAACAACAACACAATTATTACTTGGCATATCATCACAAAAACCAAATCTGATAATGGAAAAGGAAATTGATGTAACTTAATTTTTTAGAAAAATTTGTTATCTTAAACAAATAAATAAATCTAATTTATTAAACAAAAGAAGTGAATTGATGACTACATGCAGGCATAGAAAGGAATATCTGCTCAAATACATTGACCTGGATTAATATAAATTCTCCTGTGTAGACTTTTTTACATTAATTTTTTCATTTTTGTTATTAATGTATGTTGTTTTCCCCAAAAATAAAAGCTACAAGTAATCCCACTTGACCCATACGTACACAACGTATAACTCCTGCCCTAAGAATATTCAGCCTCTTAATTTAAATTTTAATTTAACTTTAAGTTCTTACCTTCCAATTTCATGTTTAAGTTTTAGTCCAATTAAATTATGCTATTAAAAAATATAAAAAAATAGCTTTGCAACATTATAATATATTACTACCACGAACAACGCAAGAAGAAAAAATTCAAATCCCAGGTCAGTCAGTTCATAATAACCACCTGATGACTGCATAGAAAATGAAACTCAGAGTTGATAATAATAATAATAATAATAATAATAATATATATATATATATATATATATATATATATATATATATATATAAGCATGCAGTGTAGATATAGAAGAATCCAAAGGAGTATCCTGTACATTAAGTGGTAGGATAACTCTCTAAGAGAGCTCTAAATATATATGTATATAAATAGATATAGAGCAAATATAAGAAAAAATTAAGGCCAACACGATATTTCATGGTAAATCGGAAATATAGGTCGATTTCAGGTGAACCATCATCAGCTTCCATTTTTATTGTATAGAAGATTTTACACAAATGAAATTCACAAAGACCCCCCACCAAAAAAAATGGAATAAAAATAAAGATCACTCCCTTAAAAGAGAAAATTTAAGAAAAAAATACATCATTACATCAGTTCAGCGAATACACACACACATTCATACATAAGCATATATATACGCAACATATAATCAAAGAGCATGCGTAAGAGCGGATGTCAACTTAAAGATCTATTATGGAAGTCAGTTAGACTGCTGACACATAGATTTGTGTGTGTATTCGCCAAACTGATGTAATGATGTATTTTTTCTTAAATTTTCTCTTTTAAGGGAGCAATCTTTATTTTTATTACGTTTTTTTTTGGGGGGGGGGCTTTGTTTGTGAGTTTCATTTGTGTAAAATCTTCTATACAATAAAGATGGAAGCTGATGATAGTTCACCTGAAATAGGCCTATACTTCTGATTTACCATGAAATAAGGTGTCTGCCTTAATTTTTTCTTATATATATATATATATTGAAGATGTGTGTTGTGGAGTAATGGATATTGGCTTGGAATGAGAAATCAGAGAGCTGAGTTCAAATTCCAATTGAATTCAGCACATCCAAGCAAATAAATTTGGGAAAGGTATTAATCCATCTCTTTTCTCTCCAGCTATAGGCTGAATAGCAGGACAGATTGGGTACTATAGCCTTGGTTGCCAATCAGTCTACTGCAGGAAAATCTGTCTAGTCAGTTATGGATCAAAAGAGACCTGATTGCTCAAGCATGTATCATGTATGACACTTAACTGGCTGATTATATATATATATAACATATGCAGTATTAGAGCTTCTAGTAAGAGTCTATATCAACAAATTACAAAACTTGATAAACATCATTTCATACCTGACAGCTGGAATGTATATCAGTAAATATTGTCTGTGTATTTGTGTGTGTATTGTTACAAGGTTGCATTTCTATATAAAAAATATTAAAGTCAACAAAAGGTTAAAATTTATAATAAGGGATTCTACTGAGTCCTGCTTGTTAGTACAAAAAAGTTTTCATTCATGAAGTAGTTGTAAAATAGAGAAATTAGAAATCGAACGTTCGGAAGATTCCAAATCATTCCAGTAACATTCAAGAAAAATCTAGATGATACGAGAAATATGCTAATTAGTTGCTAGCCCCTATAAAAATAGTTTTTTTGAAGAGTGTTGTCAGTTGTAAAAAGGGAATTTCTGGCATTATCAACTTCGGCTTTTGATTCGTGGATTATTATATTCAGCCGAAAGAACCTCTATGAAAAGTTACCGACCAACAAAAACCCAAAAGAGAACCTCATGGAACTAAACTGGTAAATAGAGTTTTTGAATATTTTCATTGACCAAACTAAAAATTATTCTATATAGACATATATTTGTGGATTTCCAGTAATAGCATTTACTATTTACTTTGCTAATCCTAACGTGTTAAAAATACTTGATCCACATCTTTCCTTCTCCCTTGTAACCCTTCACCAGTAGACCCAAAACCTCGACATTTTCTGTTTTGATTGCCACATTGTATATATTTTATTTTGTGTTTTTTTGTAAATTAAATATTTGTCTGTGAGTTAGCTCTGTGTTTTGGTAAACCATTTTCTTTTTTTTGTTGCAACTTCTAACATGTAACAGTATATATACGGTTAGACTCCAATTGCTTTTAAACCAGGATTGAAACCCGACCAAAGTGGCGTCAGTCGGTGGTTCGAGCGAGAACCGGTGTATTCAATGTGATATGATCGTAAGCATTATATATATATATATATATAGAGAGAGAGAGCCTATATATATATATATATATATATATATATATAATGCTTACGATCATATCACATTGAATACATATTGAATATATATATATATATATATATATATATAGGCTCTCTCTCTCTCTCTATATAATGCTTACGATCATATCACATTGAATACATATTGAATATATATATATATATATATATATATATATATATACATACATTGAATACACCGGTTCTCGCTCGATCACCGAAGTTAAGCAATATTGAGCCTGGTCAGTACTTAGATGGGTGACTGCTTGGGAATACCAGGTGCTGTAGGCGTTATTGACGGATGTGCGTTGTGGTGCAGTGGATGTCGGCTCTGAGGGGGAAATCGGTGAGCGAAGTTTCAATTCCAGTCAAACACTTTGCATTCACTTACGCACTGGCACACTTGGGAAAGGTATTAATCCGCCCCTTTCCTCCAGTTATGGGTTAAATAACTGAGGTCTGTTGTTCATGCAATCTGTGGCAGACTTCTGCACTGATTGTCTGTTTCTCAGCAGTTCCAAAAAGTGTGGATGGTGCTACACAAGCCTTCACTACTTTAAACAATTCTTTGTGTGGTAGTCTAACTAAGTTAGATGCTCATACATCGAAATTGACAGGAGTGTCCATAATATATATATCAAGTTTTGTAACCTATTGATATAGACTTTCACTAGATGCTCTAATATTGTATGGCTTTGTGCGAGACTAAAGTTTCTTTCTTTTTTAAATAAGAAGTCAATGTACAGATTTTCTAACTTAGTTGAAATGTCCATCACAAATTGCTTCAGGAGAAAAGTGTTCTATTGGCAAATCTTGGGGAGGGGGATGTACAAATGGCCGCACTTAAGGAAAAGACTTTATGGTGATCTAATTTGATTAGGAAAGTAGTAACAGATACCTATTTAGGAGTGCCCTATAAATCTGATTGCTGTTATAGGGGATAGAAGTGGGGAGAGGCTTGAGGCAAGAGAGGTACCACTTTTTTAAAAGACTGAGGCAAGAGAGAGCCTAATTTTTAAAAAAAGATGAGGCACAAGAGAGGCCACTTTTATTTGTTACCCATCTTCTTTTGATGTATGGTTATTTTTATTTTTTATTTTTTTAATCATTTCACCCCGAGCAAGGTAGAAATGCCACTGATGAGCAGGGGGCTACATAACTGTAAAAAGATTAATTAGAAAAGAGTGAGGAGTACAAACTAGTTAGAAAGGAGCAATAGAACGCTGAGAATGCAGGTGCGATGACAGATACATAGTTGGAGAGAAAGGGAAGGTTATACGGGGGTGGGGAGAGAGCTAGAGTCCAGTGGTTAGTAGATGAGTATTGACTTTGCATTTAAATTTCTGGATGTTGTAGCTGTCAGGAAAGCGAGAATATGGGAGCGAGTTCCACAGGTAGGAAGTGCGAGAGAAGAAGCTGCAGGAGTAGAATTGTCATCTGCATTTGGCTAACCTGACTGTGAATGGGTGGGACCCAGTTGCCAGTCTGGTTGCACGAGTAAACACCTGTTGAGGAGGCACCAGTGACTTAAGTTTGTCCGAACAGAAGCCATGAAAATATTTATAGAACAGACAAAGGGAGGCCACATTTCAACGGTGGGGAAGTGGCTGCAGTCGAGTCGCCAGATCAGTACCTATCACATTGCAGACTCTCCTTTGGAGCCTGTCAAGAACACTGAGGAGAACGGCAGGGGTGCCTGACCATAAATGGCAGCAGTACTCCATGCACGGACGGATGGTTGACTTGTATATATGCAGGATGGATTCAGGCAGAAAAAACATCCTGGATCGACATAGTGACCCAACCTTCTTAGCAATAGATTTTGCTATGGATTCAATATAGTGGTTCCATTTGAGGTCTGAGGAGAGGGTAAAGCCGAGGAGGTCTAGTGTATTGCTCTTAGGGAGAATCACTTGGTCCATGCTTATGGGAGGCAGGAGAGGTTGCCTGTAATGGTTGACAGACAACAGCTTGGTCTTAGACGAATTGAAGTTGACAAGCCACTTCTCGCCCCAGTTCACCACAGAGTGTAGATCCCATTCAAGGTCAGCAGTGAGATTATGTCTGTCCACCACGACAGGTTTCTTACTGATGCGGGAGTATATTGTGGTGTCATCTGCGTAGAGGCCTACTTGGGACTTGATCTCATCTGGGAGGTCGTTGATGAAAATAAGGAAGAGCGTCAGGCCCAGGATAGAGCCCTGTGGGACACCAGCATTCGTGCTGTAGGATGAAGAGGCACGCCCATTCAAAATGATCTTTATTTTGCGGTTATTTAAGAAAGATTGGATTAGGTCAAGCAGGCAACCGGTAATACCGTAACCCCGTAGCTTGCATAGGAGGCCAGAGTTATGACAGAGATTGACTATTTTTACAGTCAATCTTTCTCAATAGAATATGTATTCTTTGTAAGATCAGGTTTTATTGATGTATTTTTGTAAAGAGAGATTTGTCAGGAATCAGATGTCTTACTGGTATACGTAATTTTTTTTCTTCAAAAATATATTGCTGTTAATATTTTTTTCTTTCAAAAATGTATTGCCGGAATTTTCACTGTAAAAATCTATTTTTATACTTTCATAGTGTTTTGACCCCATTTTGGGAGTTAGAGTTGTGCCTCTCGTGAATGTTTTCAAGGGACCAAACAGGTGAAAGTCTGAAGGGTCAAGGTCTGGGCTGTAAGGGGGATGAGGGAGCAGTTCCCAGCCCAGCTCATTGATGGTCTGCACCATTTGGGTGGCTGTGTGAGCTGGGACCCTAACAGGTGCTACTACCCCAGGTCAGGGTGAACCTGGGAACAACAGCAATTAAAAGGTGGTTTCCTGCTCCTCAAAACTTCCCAGTTAGAGGCCTTGCTGCTGGATGCAGTTTATCATCAAACCCAGGGCCCGGATGTAGTTTTTGGGCTATACCCAGGACCAGCTCAGAATGAGAAGGTGGAAAGCCAAGTTCATTACTTTTACTTGCATACAAATACCCTTGAGAAAATAGCAGGAGAGACGGAGACCTATAGCCTTGGTTGGCAACCAGTCCATGAGAAGGAAAGCTCTGAATTCAAACCAGCCTAGAAATACAAGGGTCATTCAATAAATAAGGTGAATTTTTTGGTATAAGGACTTCTACGAGGGTCATTCAATAAATAAGGTGAATTTTTCAGTATAAGGTCTTCTACGAGGGTCATTCAATAAATCGGGTGAATTTTTTGGTATATGGACTTCTACAAGGGTCATTCAATAAATAAGGTGAATTTTTCAGTATAAGGACTTCTATGAGTGTCATTCAATAAATAAAGTGAATTTTTCGGTATTACTACTTCTATGAGGGTCATTCAATAAATAAGGTGAATTTTTCAGTATAAAGACTTCTAATACAGAGAGAAGCTTCCGTTTTTTTATTTTTCAACATAGTCTCCCAGCAGTGTCATACACTTTTCTCATCTGTGAACAAGCTTTTGTATTCCCTCAGCGTAAAAATCTTTGGACTGATGTCTCAGCCAATAGCTCACAGCACTTTTGACTCCATCGTCATTTTCAAACTTTGTGTCTCTCATGAACGTTTTCAAGGAACCAAACAGGTGAAAGTCTGAAGAGTCAAGGTATGAACTGTAAGAGGGATGAGGGAGCAGTTCCCAGCCCAGCTCGTTGATGGTCTGCACCGTTTGGCCTGCTGTGTAAAGCCTTGCGTTGTCTTGATGCAAGACAACTCCATGTGACTGATTTTGTGTGCTGTCCCAACAGATTGGTTCAATATCCTTGCAATATCATCCACTGTCACCCTTCTGTCAGACTGAATGAGGTCATTGACTGATTCAATCACCTCAGGAGACATCACTTCTATAGACCCCCAGGCCTATCTTCATCCTCAACACTGCTCCGTCCTTCTTTAAACAATTTAGCCCACTTGTAGACATTTTTTTGGTTGAAACATGTGGCACTATACACATTTGACATTCTCCTATGAATTTCATCTGGTTTGCCCCTTCAGCAACTAAAAACTTGATAACTGACCTCTGTTCAATCCTGGAGCATGCTTCCTGGTCGGCCATCTTTGTTAATCTCCAAAACTCTCAAAGTTTTTTTCAATCTGCAAAAAAATTAAACCCCTTTAAAAAAGAAGTAAAGGAAAAACAAATGTAAGCTTCTATCTGTATTAGAAGTCCTTATACCGAAAAATTCACCTTATTTATTGAATGATCCTTATAGGTTGACTCAATCTGTCAGTCAGGCTAGCATGTCCAAGCCATACAACTGCTGTGCTATAGCCGCAGTATATGCTCTGTCCCTACAATCCTAATGGATTATGGGACTTACAGTCAGTCATGTCTCTTTCGAGACATGATTGCCCAAGTGTGTATCATGTATGGCACTTAACTGACTGATTGAGTTTCCTTTAATTTTCTTAGACAATATTTGAATAAAATTTTTGTAATAAAATTTAAATAAAATTTTGGTAATAAAATTTTCAATTTTTGAATATAATTTTGGAATAAAACTTTTATAAATACAATTTGTATATAATTTTTATAAAATTTATACAATAAATTATATAAAATTTTATACAAATTTTTGTAATAAAATTTTGTATTTTTGAATAAAACTTTTGAATTTTTAAGTTAACTATTTTTCTTAGACAACTTTTTTTTTTACAATTTTTTCTTTGACAATTAATTTTCAAGATCACCTGCTAATGAAATTTTTTTTTAATCATTTCACCCCAAGCAAGGTGGTACTGCCACTGATGCGCAGGGGGCTACATAAGAAAGTAAAAGTTTAGATAAGAGGAATGTAAAGAGAAAAATGAACCAGTTACAGGGCGTGTTAGAGAAAGGGCAAGAGAAGGATGGGAACACAGGTGTGAAGACAGTTGGGAAGGTAGAGAGAAAGGGAAAGAACAAGATACACGGGGTGATGCAGAAAGAACTGGAGTCAAGTGGATAAGAGATAGGAATTGACATTGCATTTAAATTCCTGGAGAATTAATATGTAAAGAAATACATGCCTGAGCAAGACACCATAAATACCCTTTAAATGCCACTGCTTTACAAAATCTAAACTTATTTATAAATGGAACAGTGTGTGTGTGTGTGTGTGTGTGTGTGTGTGTGTGTGTGTGTGTGTGTGTGTTTGTGTGTGTGTGTCGGTGTGTGTGTGTGTGTGTCAGTGTGTGTGTGTGCCTGTTACCTATAGACTCCGAAATGGCTGAACTGATTTTCTTGAAAATTTACACAGTTGTACTATAAGCATCTGCGAGTGTTCTTAGCTAGGTTTTTTTTGTCGAGGTACCCCCAATAAATATCGAAAATCGATAATTGAAAAAATCGGGTTATAGAAGGAGTAGTCCAATTTTAATCAAATTTGACACACTCATAGACAAAGACATAAGAAACAATATTCAGAAGTTTCAAGGTTGCAGTTCTTACAATAGTCCAGAAAATTGATAATATATATATATAAAAGGCAAGATGTTTGCGTCTGTGTCTGTTTTATTTGCCTGTATGTCTGTATTTTTCCAGCCCTTTTATTTTAGTTTTTGCTTCAGGTTTGGCTCTAAGTAGGTATAATTGTAGTTCTTAGTCTCAGCCATGATACCATTTACTCAGAGGACTTATTTAGCCTTCAAAATTCAGTTTACAACGAAAAAAACTTATTTGATATCGATACCAGGAAATCAAAATTTGACTTACATCCATTCATTTTTCTTTCAGTCTACGGTTTCGCTTTAACTGGAAACAACTATTACTTTTTAGTGTTTCATGCCAACGTCCAAAGAGTCTGAGCTTCAGGACCATGGATTTGTTTTAAAGCTTTCATTACACCCGAGCAATGCCAGGCTATACTGCTAGTTAAATATACAATCTGCATGTCTTAGAGATGCTTATGAATCCTTATACTTGGATAACTGTCTTCCTTTGACGAAGGAAATATTAATTTTAAAAATTCATTGCATCAACTCAATGAAAACATTAAAAATGCCACCAACTCTTGTTAACTTTTTATCAACAGAAAATCAATAATTATACACTGACGTGCCTAAAGACAACAAGTATAAAGGTAATGGTAGATAGCACCATTATACCTTAATGCCACAGAAATGCCCAAATTTATATCAGTCGTACACTAGTGAGGCTCTACATGGCAAGGTGGCATGAATATCATTATTCAAATGGAGCATAAACAGTTGGGATATTTCATTTCTGAATTGGTCGGACTATTTGATATTCCTTGATTTAAAGGTTGTATTTTTCTAATAATTCTACACTGATTATGGTAAGAGTGTATCTAACAGTAGCTAACCTGTTGACTGTGTTATTTCTGAGTTTAAATAATTTAAAATCTGAAGTAACACGTTCAACTGAAACTTTCTTGAGTCCAATATAATTTTTCAGGTCCTGTGCAATTGTCCTCCCCCATGACTTGCTTCAAGAAATAAATGTTATGTCGCCAAGTATAAATGAATAACTCAAAAACAGAATCAGAATATAAGTTATATTCCGTGGAAAGACGGTTAGTATGTACAGAAGTGATTAGTAATATTTACAATAGGAAGATACAAGAGTCCAATCCGTCGTAAGACGTGTGTATACGATGATTACTTCCGGTACGCCACCGGAAGTGTGACTAACTCTTCACTGACTCGCACTGACTCTTCAGTAACTCATTAGAGACTCTCAAGTGACTCTCTACCCTCCCTTGTAGAGAATCCACCATTGCTATATATAGCAATGGGAACAGTCCATTTGTAGTCTAATAGGAGCGGCACCCTAACAATATGCCCTGACCACTTTGTTTTTATAGCTTTCAGAGTATCTGTAAAAATCAAATGACAAGTGGCAACCATTGAATAATTATGGTACTTCAACCTGTCCTGAGGAACTTGGATAGTACTGAGAGTTTACCATATAACGAAAGAGGGAAACAATCAATCAATTTTTTCCTCCTGGCAACAACTGATACACAGTCAAGTGTCATACAGGATACATGCTTTTGGGCGATCATGTCTCAAAAGAGACATGACTGACTGGGCAAAAGATTATCCTGCAGTATGTTGCCATTGCTTTCTATGGTAGACTCGTTGCCAGCCAAAGCTATAGAACCCACTCTGTCCTGTTATTACCCAATTTTGCTGAATGCTTATTGATATTGAAGGAAGCGGATCGTGTTTTGTGTATAATGATGAAGAAACACATAGTTGCCAGAACCGAATCTGTCCTGTTATTTAACCCATAACTGGAGGGAAGAGACGGATAAATACCGATTAAAAACCAATTTGTCGTTCCGAGTAGATATCCACTGCCCTACAACGCCCATTGTGGCCAACTGATACACAGTTGTTTTTATTGTTGGTCACAATGTTTTCTCCTCACATGATTGCTATTGCTGCTCCATAAATGCTAAGAAAACTAATCTAGTGACAAGAGATTTTTCTGAATTAACAAAGTTAAAAGCAGTTAACACAAAGGTTTTTAAATAATCTTCTTCTTTGTCAATGCATTTAATTCAGAGGTAATTATCACAGAAGAAAAGATTATGGCTGATTAAGTGAAAAAAATAACCCATTTTAGTTATGACGGCAATGTTTACATCCAGCAGTGATAACATTACAAAACAACGATAATAATAATAATAATAACAATAAGCAAGCTTTTAACTGTGAATCAAATTTACAATCTGAAACATTTTGTTTGCAAATAGCATTGTTTCTTATCCTATACTGACTTACGGCCATATCACATTGAATACACCGGTTCTCGCTCGATCACCAAAGTTAAGCAACGTTGAGCCTGGTCAGTACTTAGATGGGTGATCGCTTGGGAATACCAGGTGCTGTGAGCGTATGGTGACAGATGTGCATTGTGGTGCAGTGGATATTGGCTCGGAAAGAGAAATTGGTTCGAATTCCAGTTGAATACCCTGTATTCACTTAAGCATTGGTACCCTTGGGAAAGGTAATAATCCGTCCCTTCCCTCCAGTTATGGGTTAAATAACAAGGTAGGACTTGGGGACCCCGCCCTTAAAAACAAATCCCAATGAATCTTGATTCTCGAAAAGAAAAAAAGTATTACTAGACTTCTGTAAGAAAATCTTCTGCCCAGTCAGTCATGTCTCTTTCGAGACATGATCTTCCAAATATGTATCATGTATGGCACTTAACTGACTGAATTCTAAAAAAAAACATTATATTATATTTACTATTTTTTATCCATAATGTTAAATGTATTAAAATTGTGCAACTTTTAAACAAGAAAACTATCAAGTTGATATTAAAAATTGGTGCTAAACAATGTTGATTTTTTTAAAGATGGAATGATCTATTATGACAGGTCTCTAATTTGTATTTAGATATATTGTATTTATTTTCAATTCTTCTAGTTGAATTGTTCACCTATATCACATATGATCCATTATTGTCCATAGGCTGGAATGATTTATTATGACAGGTCTCTAATTTGTATTTAGATACATTGTATTTATTTTCAATTTTTCAGTTGACCTCGTTCACCTATATTGCATATGATCCATTATTGTCCATAGGCTGGAATGATCTATTATGACAGGTCTCTAATTTGTATTTAGATACATTGTATTTATTTTCAATTTTTCTAGTTGAATTGTTCACCTATATTGTATATGATCCATTATTGTACATAGGCTGGAATCATCTATTATGACAGGTCTCTAATTTGTATTTAGATACATTGTATTTATTTTCAATTTTTCTAGTTGAATTGTTCACTCTATATTGCATATGATCCATTATTGTACATAGGCTGAATCATCTATTATGACAGGTCTCTAATTTGTATTTAGATACATTGTATTTATTTTCAATTTTTCTAGTTGAATTGTTCACTTATATTGCATATGATCCATTATTGTACATAGGTTGAATCATCTATTATGACAGGTCTCTAATTTGTATTTAGATACATTGTATTTATTTTCAATTTTTCTAGTTGAATTGTTCACCTATATTGCATATGATCCATTATTGTCCATAGGCTGGAATGATCTATTATGACAGGTCTCTAATTTGTATTTAGATACATTGTATTTATTTTCAATTTTCAGTTGAATTGTTCACCTGTCTATATTGCATATGATCCATTATTGTCCATAGGCTGAAATGATCTATTATGACAGGTCTCTAATTTGTATTTAGATACATTGTATTTATTTTCAATTTTTCTAGTTGAATTGTTCACCTATATTGCATATGATCCATTATTGTACATAGGTTGAATCATCTATTATATAGGTCTCTAATTTGTATTTAGATACATTGTATTTATTTTCAATTTTTCTAGTTGAATTGTTCACCTATATTGCATATGATCCATTATTGTACATAGGTTGGAATCATCTATTATGGATACAGGTTCTTCTAATTTGTATTTAGATACATTGTATTTATTTTCAATTTTTCTAGTTGAATTGTTCACCTATATTGCATATGATCCATTATTGTCCATAGGCTGGAATGATCTATTATGACAGGTTCTAATTTGTATTTAGATACATTGTATTTATTTTCAATTTTTCTAGTTGAATTGTTCACCTATATTGCATATGATCCATTATTG
>JBBBDQ010000963.1:2952500-3077500 GCA_037127315.1 Ascarosepion bandense | reverse complement strand
CAGACTCTTTGGACGTTGACACGAAAGACTAAAAAGTAATAGTTGTTTCCAGTTAAAGCGAAACCGTAGACTGAAAGAAAAATGAATGGATGTAAGTCAAATTTTGGTTTCCTGGTATCAATATCAAATTTTCTGCACTATTGTAAGAACTGCAACCTTGAAATTTCTGAATATTGTTTCTTATGTCTTTGTCTATGAGTGTATCAAATTTGATTAAAATCGGACCATTCCTTCTATAACACGATTTTTTTGATTATCGATTTTTGATATTTATTGGAGGTACCTCAACACAAAACCTAGCTAAGAACACTCGCAGACACTTATAATACAACTGTGTAAATTTTCAAGAAAATTGGTTCAGCCATTTCGGAGTCTATAGGTAACAGACACACACACACAGAGACAAAGTTCCATTTATAAATAAGTTCAGATAGATAGATATAAACATGTTACATGTTACGGAAATTAACAAAGATTAACGAAATGGTTATAAACAAACAGATAATTTGGAATTATTAGTTTGAACATTATTTTTATTGATACTCATATTTAAGTAGATATTCTGTTTATGATCAAACAATATTATACATTTATTTCTACCAGCCTGATTATTTACGATAAATTTCGGTTACGAAAATGTGTGTCATACAGCAAGATTCGAACCTGCAACCCCTATCCACATAGGGGAAGCCACCAATTGATCTGGTGCATCTTAGATCTCTCAACCACGAATGACCAACAGTATTAAGCCAAATCAAATGGTGGCTTCCCCTATGTGGATTGGGGTTGCAGGTTCGAATCATGCTGAATGACACACATTTTCGTAACAAAAATTTATCGTAAATAATCAGGCCGGTAGAAATAAATATATGATACTGTTTGATTATAAACAGAATATCTACTTAAATACGAGTATTGATCAAAAATAATGTTCAAACAAATAATTTCATATATATATGCATACAGAAAATCTAAGCAGGAGCCAACGAACCTACCTAGGTTTCACCCTACAGCTCGTCAGGGTAAATTGGCCAAGGTAGGTTTGTTGGCTCCTGGTTTAGATTTTCTGTCTTTGTTGCTCTATTTTCGTATTGAGCACTTTAGTGCTAGGGTTTTCGTCTTGGGTTTTTTTCTTTCTTACAAGTATTTGACTTTTTGTTCATGTACTTTGTTTCTTTTTTTACCTCCACTTCTTTTCCTTCTGAGTTCATCCTCGGTGGGTTGTTCAAGACGATTTAAATTATAGTTTCATTAATACTAGTTTCGGCAGAGTTAGTTCTGTTACTATTGGTATTGTAATTATTATAGTTAATATTGTATATATATATCTATATATAGTCATCCACAGACAGATCTGTTTCACTGTCTCACAGCTCATCAGTACGGTTAGACTCTGATTGCATTTTACCCAAGATTGAAACCCAACCGAAGTGGCGTCAGTCGGTGATTCTACCTCTGGGCTATGGGCGATACACACACTATTCCCTTCCTCTTATATTTTTCATGCATTTTTCATTTAAATTAATTAGGAACATACATTTTATAGAATTGCACGTTATATTCTGCCCTCTTTTGCTCACATTTCTCACGCATTTTTCATCTATTATTTTAATCTAAATGCTTTTGTTTTTTACTTACCTATTTTCTTATATGCAAAAGAAATATATTTTTAAATTTGAGAGATAAACGAGGAATCTACAGATTAATTCAGAACATATATTTGGGTGGGGGACATGAAGCCCTTGCACTGGCCCTACCTTAGAGTATCAGCATATAAGTGAATGTAATGAATCCAAATGGAATTCAACCTTGGTTCTCTGATTTCTCATCTCAGGCCATTATCTATCAAACCACCCACACATTCAAGCTTATAGCACCTAGATTTTCCGAGTGGTTACCCATCTAGGTACTGACCAGGCTTGACCTTGCCTAACTTTAATGATTGGATAAGAATCAGCTTTTCAATGTGATATTGTCATAAGCTTGTTTTTGTCTAAAACTAGAGAATGCAAACTTGCTTAAACTTTCACCATTCTCAATTCAGCATATTTGTATAAATGTGTTTATCGGCTTTGAAGGAAAAACAATTTGTGCACAAATGATATTGTGTTGTTATCTTAGAACAAGACTATCAAAAGAAAGAACAGATCATTACTATGAAGTAAGTTCAATTTTTTATTGGGTGATGCACATTCATGAATTGCCCAGCCAGTATGGCATAGATTATATCAACTATATCCTCTGAAGTGTGTAAAATCAACCCCTAAAAAGAAGTAATTTTCCACATGGATACTTGTGGACTCAAATATCAATCCAACCTCTGTCTACCATTTTTAACTTGGTTGTAAAACCAGACCCATGTCTACTCATTTTGACACAATTGTAAAACTATGTTGTCTCCCTACATTTAACACCAGCATAAAAGTGGACATATGTCTACCTTTTTGGATTGCTGTTTAAAACCAGATTCGTTTTTACCTTTTTTAACTGTAGTGTAAATCCAAATCTGTGTCTACAGATTTTTGCTCCTGTATAAAAATGAACCTATGCCTGACTTTTCAAACTCAGTGTGAAATCTTACCTATGTCTATACCAGCAGTATAGCCCGGTGTTGCTCGGCTGTAATGAAAGCTTTAAAACAAATCCATGGTCCTGGAGCTCAGACTCTTTGGATGTTGGCATGAAAGACTAAAAAACAATAGTTGTTTCTTGTTGAAGCGAAACCGTAGACTGAAATAAAAATGAATGGATATAAGTCAAATTTTGATTTCCTGGTATCAATACCAGATAAGTGTTTTTCGTCATAAACTGAATTTTGAAGGCTAAATAAGTCCTCTGAGTAAATGGTATCATTGCTGAGACTAAGATCTACAATTATACCTATTTAGAGCCAAACCCGAAGCAAAAACTAAAATAAAAGGGCTGAAAATCTGATTTTGATCAGACCCGATAAGGTATCAATTTCCAATATCGGAGTCAAATAAGTCATCCAAGGATAAACTAACCTAAGTAAGTCCATGAAAGTTTATCGTACCCATCGGGAGTAAAATTAGAAAAAATGAGCCATATTGATAGCTGAATATTGGTTTTTGATCAGATTTGATAGAATATTGGGGGTATTGATTTCCAATATTGGGGATATTATCGATTTTCTGCACTATTGTAAGAACTGCAACCTTGAAACCTCTGAATATCGTTTCTTATGTCTTTGTCTATGAATGTATCAAATTTGATTAAAATTGGACTACTCCTTCTATCACCCAATTTTTTCAATTATCGATTTTCAATATTTATCGAGGGTACCTCAACACAAAACCTAGCTAAGAACACTCACAGATGCTTATAGTACAACTGTGTAAATTTTCAAGAAAATCGGTTCAGCCGTTTCGGAGTCTATAGGTAACAGGGACACACACACACACACAGACACACACACATACAAAGTGCCATTTATAAATAAGTTTAGATATAAATTCATTGTGATTCATGTTCTATAAAACTTATATTCAACATTAAATTATGCAACATGGGTCAACATGTACTTAAGTTAATCAACCTAACCCAACGTAATACTACAATATGTACATGTTAAAGGGCAAAAAATTGTTAAATGACCACCTCACTTGAAATGCAGAATGTAAGTTGCCTTGCCAGGTCATGCCTGTTTTTTATATGATTTTACATCAATTATAGACTTCAGTTTCTCTCACTGTTCATGCCTAGCCATGTCACTGACACAGTGTACAATCAAGTCAACTATCAAGTAAAGCCTTAATTCACTTCTTTTTTGTATTTCTTTATATATATTGGGCACGTATAATGATAATATACATGCTAAAAATTCTGCCTCCTTCTACCCAGCGCCCGTAGCTCAGAGGTATAATCGCCGACTGACACCAATTCGGTCGGGTTTCAATCCTGGGTAAAAAAGCAATCAGCTGTCTAACCGTACTGATAAGCTGTGATACAGCAAAACAGATCTGTCTGCAGATGACTATATATATATCTTTAAAAAGAACAGACGTCATATTATTTAAACCCGAGGAACCTTTCAGCCAACTCTTATCGAGGGTTCTCGTTGGCTTTAATTTTAAGGGAATTAAGGAAAAGGACAAGGCAAAATAAATTAAATTACTTACAATGCTGGGAGATGATGGAACTCGTTTAAAAATAAATTTATTGAAAAAAAAAACACATAAAATGTAAGGGGGGTGTACACATGTAATTCCACAAGAGTGTTTAAAAGTGAAAAAATGTTACACTCACAGACTCACCAGCAATTGTAAGGAGCGTAAAAACTGCTCTTTCTGTCTGCACAGGCTTGGCTGTTGAATTTTCAAGCAAATTGCTTCCAAAATACGTAGATGATGTGTAGACCGAGCACTGTGCAAGACAGTAAACCAGCTGTCCTCATATGCCGAGGCACACACTTGATTGTCCAAAAGATGTCGGCCAATAGCAGAATCCAGAACAGATTGTGTTGTTCTTATAGGTCTGAGAGAGCCACTGGAACGTATATATATATATATATATATATATATATATTACTGGATGAAATAACAGAAATTATGACTAAGTGTAACCATACCATAAAATATAAAATATTTATTAGGGTCATACAACCATGGATGAAAACATTATAATTTATTCTAATTTTGAAAATTATGTGTACAAAAAAATCCCTGTTATGTGAGCATCCCAAAAAATCCCTGTTATGTAAGCATTCTTAAAAAAAATGGTAAAATCAGTTATTGCAAATCACCTGAAGACACCTCATGGTAGAAACCTGGGTTGCAGAATAACTCATTTACAAATGAAAAAAAAATAAAAAAAATAAATATATATATATATATATATATATAGAGAGAGAGAGAGAGAGAGAGAGAGAGAGAGATGAATATTGTGGATAAAGTAATGTTATTATGGGATGGTAAAATACATTTATATCAACCAACCATTCTAACGCATGAACTTGCATCAAAGTAAGCAATTTGTGCAGAGTATCTTTGGAAATGAATGAAATAATTCTTACTGCTTGGATTAATAATAAAAATAAAAATAAAAATCCAAAATTAATTATAATTTTCTATCCATTACATATTAATGGTGATGACAGGCATCTGTGAATTAAAACATTGAATGTGAATATATATTAATACAAATGGAATAAAAGAAAAAGAACAGACAACAAATATACTAATTCAATGAAAGAAAGTCAGGTGTAAAGAACAGAAAAAAAACATGGCAGTAAACACCTGAATCCCCAAATTTGTCTCTACATGAAATGAACCTAATTCATAATTTTAACTTTAAGATTAAGCAAGTCATGAACATGGAATGCTCTTAAGAATAGAAACCTATTGAAAAGGAGTAATTGAACAAAAAAAAAAAAAAAGGTTTTAGGAATATGAATACACAAACTTTAAGATTTAGTAAAATGGAAAATGTTAAAGCCCTTAAAATGCTAAACCTGCATCAGTGATAATCATGTATTAATTTTCTTTTTTTTTTAATATTTACCAAAAATATTTCAAAGAAAAATAGTTAAAACAAAAGAAATAAAATAAAATAATAAATTAAAAATAATAAAATAGAACTCAAATTTAAATCAAGTTTAAAATATTTTGTTAATCATTTCACTCCAAGTAAGGAAATAAGACCACTAAGATGCAAGGGGTTACTGAACATAAAAAAATATCAGAAAAATACATTATTAAGGAGAAAATAATTGAAGAACAGGAATTAAGAAGACAGAAGATAATGATCAGCATCACATTGAAATTTTTGAAGATCAAACTTCACTGAAAAGTAAGAAGCCAGAAGAGAGTTCCATAAGTGTGAGTGAAGAAAGTGTTAGCAAAGAACTTACAGCTACATCTAGTCATTTTGATTGTAAAAGGATCAGATTTTGCTGCAGGTCTATTCAGTCAGTTAAGTGCCATATGTGATACATGCTTGGGCGATCATGTCTCGAAAGAGACATGACTGACTGGGCAGAAAATTATCCCGCAGTAGGTTGCCATTGCTTTCTGCGGTAGACTGGTTGCCGACCAAGGCTATAGAACCCAATCTTTCCTGCTATTTAACCCATAACTGGAAGGAAGAGACGGATTAATACCTTTCCCAAGGGTATTTGGGCATAAGTGAATACAGTGGATTCAGCTGGAATTCGAACTCGGCTCCCGATTTCTCATTCCGAGCCGATATCCACTGTACCACAATGCACATTTGTCTAGTACCAAACTATGTCTCGCAGCAAGACCTCTGATCAGAAGATTGGAGGTTTTGAGAAACATGAAACCATCTCTTAATTGTAATTATAGTGATAGAGGCTAATGTAGAACCTAGTCGTGGGTATGATGATAAACTACATCTGGCAGCAAGGCCTCTGATCAGAAGATTGGAGGTTTGTAGAAGCATGGAACCACCTCTTAATTGTAATTATAGTGATAGAGGCTAATGTAGAACCTCGTTCTGGGTATGACGATAAACTACATCTGGCAGCAAGGCCTCTGATCAGGAGATTGGTGGTTTTGAGAAGAATGGAACGACCTCTTAATTGTAATTATAGTGATAGAGGCTAATGTAGAACCTAGTCCTTGGTATGATGATAAACTACTTCTGGCAGCAAGGCCTCTGATCAGGAGATTGGTGGTTTTGAGAAGAATGGAACCACCACTTAATTGTAATTATAGTGATAGAGGCTAATATAGAACCTAGTCCTGGGTATGATGATGAACTACATCTGGCAGCAAGGCCTCTGATCAGGAGATTGGTGGTTTTGAGAAGAATGGAACCACCACTTAATTGTAATTATAGTGATAGAGGCTAATGTAGAACCTCGTCCTGGGTATGACGATAAACTACTTCTGGCAGCAAGGCCTCTGATCAGAAGATTGGAGGTTTTGAGAAACATGAAACCATCTCTTAATTGTAATTATAGTGATAGAGGCTAATGTAGAACCTAGTCCTGGGTATGATGATAAACTACATCTGGCAGCAAGGCCTCTGATCAGAAGATTGGAGGTTTGTAGAAGCATGGAACCACCTCTTAATTGTAATTATAGTGATAGAGGCTAATATAGAACCTAGTTCTGGGTATGATGATAAACTACTTCTGGCAGCAAGACCTCTGATCAGGAGATTGGTGGTTTTGAGAAGAATGGAACCACCTCTTAATTGTAATTATAGTGATAGAGGCTAATGTAGAACCTTGTCCTGGGTATGACGATAAACTACATCTGGCAGCAAGGCCTCTGATCAGGAGATTGGTGGTTTTGAGAAGAATGGAACCACCTCTTAATTGTAATTATAGTGATAGAGGCTAATATAGAACCTAGTCCTGGGTATGATGATAAACTACTTCTGGCAGCAAGGCCTCTGATCAGGAGATTGGTGGTTTTGAGAAGAATGGAACCACCTCTTAATTGTAATTATAGTGATAGAGGCTAATATAGAACCTAGTTCTGGGTATGATGATGAACTACATCTGGCAGCAAGGCCTCTGATCAGGAGATTGGTGGTTTTGAGAAGAATGGAACCACCACTTAATTGTAATTATAGTGATAGAGGCTAATGTAGAACCTCGTCCTGGGTATGACGATAAACTACTTCTGGCAGCAAGGCCTCTGATCAGGAGATTGGTGGTTTTGAGAAGAATGGAACCACCACTTAATTGTAATTATAGTGATAGAGGCTAATGTAGAACCTCGT
The DNA here is from genome assembly GCA_037127315.1 of Ascarosepion bandense. NCBI lineage: Eukaryota > Metazoa > Mollusca > Cephalopoda > Sepiida > Sepiidae > Ascarosepion > Ascarosepion bandense. The sequence goes on along the minus strand of JBBBDQ010000963.1, from coordinate 3,069,787 downwards.
CCTGGGTATGACGATAAACTACTTCTGGCAGCAAGGCCTCTGATCAGGAGATTGGTGGTTTTGAGAAGAATGGAACCACCTCTTAATTGTAATTATAGTGATAGAGGCTAATATAGAACCTAGTCCTGGGTATGATGATAAACTACTTCTGGCAGCAAGGCCTCTGATCAGGAGATTGGTGGTTTTGAGAAGAATGGAACCACCTCTTAATTGTAATTATAGTGATAGAGGCTAATATAGAACCTAGTCCTGGGTATGATGATGAAGTACATCTGGCAGCAAGGCCTCTGATCAGGAGATTGGTGGTTTTGAGAAGAATGGAACCACCACTTAATTGTAATTATAGTGATAGAGGCTAATGTAGAACCTCGTCCTGGGTATGACGATAAACTACTTCTGGCAGCAAGGCCTCTGATCAGGAGATTGGTGGTTTTGAGAAGAATGGAACCACCTCTTAATTGTAATTATAGTGATAGAGGCTAATATAGAACCTAGTTCTGGGTATGATGATGAACTACATCTGGCAGCAAGGCCTCTGATCAGGAGATTGGTGGTTTGTAGAAGCATGGAACCACCTCTTAATTGTAATTATAGTGATAGAGGCTAATGTAGAACCTAGCCCTTGGTATGATGATAAACTACTTCTGGCAGCAAGGCCTCTGATCAGGAGATTGGAGGTTTGTAGAAGAATGGAACCACCACTTAATTGTAATTATAGTGATAGAGGCTAATGTAGAACCTCGTCCTGGGTATGACGATAAACTACTTCTGGCAGCAAGGCCTCTGATCAGAAGATTGGTGGTTTTGAGAAGAATGGAACCACCTCTTAATTGTAATTATAGTGATAGAGGCTAATATAGAACCTAGTCCTGGGTATGATGATGAAGTACATCTGGCAGCAAGGCCTCTGATCAGGAGATTGGTGGTTTTGAGAAGAATGGAACCACCTCTTAATTGTAATTATAGTGATAGAGGCTAATGTAGAACCTAGTCCTGGGTATGATGACATACTTCATCTGGCAGCAAGGCCTCTGATCAGAAGATTGGAGGTTTGTAGAAGCATGGAACCACCTCTTAATTGTAATTATAGTGATAGAGGCTAATGTAGAACCTAGCCCTTGGTATGATGATAAACTACTTCTGGCAGCAAGGCCTCTGATCAGAAGATTGGAGGTTTGTAGAAGAATGGAACCACCACTTAATTGTAATTATAGTGATAGAGGCTAATGTAGAACCTAGTCCTGGGTATGATGATAAACTACATTTGGCAGCAAGGCCTCTGATCAGAAGATTGGAGGTTTGTAGAAGCATGGAACCACCACTTAATTGTAATTATAGTGATAGAGGCTAATGTAGAACCTCGTCCTGGGTATGACGATAAACTACTTCTGGCAGCAAGGCCTCTGATCAGGAGATTGGTGGTTTTGAGAAGAATGGAACCACCTCTTACTTGTAATTATAGTGATAGAGGCTAATGTAGAACCTAGTCCTGGGTATGATGACATACTTCATCTGGCAGCAAGGCCTCTGATCAGAAGATTGGAGGTTTGTAGAAGCATGGAACCACCACTTAATTGTAATTATAGTGATAGAGGCTAATGTAGAACCTCGTCCTGGGTATGACGATAAACTACTTCTGGCAGCAAGGCCTCTGATCAGGAGATTGGTGGTTTTGAGAAGAATGGAACCACCTCTTACTTGTAATTATAGTGATAGAGGCTAATGTAGAACCTAGTCCTGGGTATGATGACATACTTCATCTGGCAGCAAGGCCTCTGATCAGAAGATTGGAGGTTTGTAGAAGCATGGAACCACCTCTTAATTGTAATTATAGTGATAGAGGCTAATGTAGAACCTAGTCCTGGGTATGATGACATACTTCATCTGGCAGCAAGGCCTCTGATCAGAAGATTGGAGGTTTGTAGAAGCATGGAACCACCACTTAATTGTAATTATAGTGATAGAGGCTAATGTAGAACCTCGTCCTGGGTATGACGATAAACTACTTCTGGCAGCAAGGCCTCTGATCAGGAGATTGGTGGTTTTGAGAAGAATGGAACCACCTCTTACTTGTAATTATAGTGATAGAGGCTAATGTAGAACCTAGTCCTGGGTATGATGACATACTTCATCTGGCAGCAAGGCCTCTGATCAGAAGATTGGAGGTTTGTAGAAGCATGGAACCACCTCTTAATTGGAATTATAGTGATAGAGGCTAATGTAGAACCTAGTCCTGGGTATGATGACATACTTCATCTGGCAGCAAGGCCTCTGATCAGAAGATTGGAGGTTTGTAGATGCATGGAACCACCTCTTAATTGTAATTATAGTGATAGAGGCTAATGTAGAACCTCATCCTGGGTATGATGATAAACTACATCTGGCAGCAAAGCCTCTGATCAGAACATTGGAGGTTTTGAGTTGAATGGAACTACCTATTAATTGAAATTATAGTGATAGAGGCTAATGTAGAACCTAGTTCTTGGTATGATGATAAACTACATCTGGCAGCAAGGCCTCTGATCAGAAGATTGGAGGTTTTGAGAAGCATGGAACCACCTATTAATTGAAATTATAGTGATAGAGGCTAATGTAGAACCTAATCCTGGGTATGATGATAAACTACATCTGGCAGCAAAGCCTCTGATCAGAAGATTGGAGATTTTGAGAAGCACGAAATGACCTCTTAATTGCTGGTCTTCCCAGGTTTACCTTGATCTAGCGGGTAGCACCTGTTGGGATCCCATCTATGGGCAAATAGTGAAGGCCCAAACCAAACTATAAAAATAAATTTTTATAATAAAATACTAACAATAACTTTTGACATAAAAAATTAGCAAAGTTACATTTTTAAAGCAATATGACCAGCAATACATTTTATATGTAGTTTAAGACAATTGCGTTCAAAATATTTAGTTGTGGCTATAAAATTGGGTTCAAATTATTTACACGTTGGTATTAAATAACCCATAGAGGTTGATATGCCATGAAACAAACTTAACCTACTGTTTAGGTACCAAAGTGGAATGTTCATCAGAACAGTTGCCATGAAAATATTTATAGAAAAAGAGTAAATGAAATAAATTATGGTTCTAGAAAAGGTGATTGAAAATGAGATGCCTGTTCTGAACCTATAATGTTGCAGATTAGGTTAATTTAGATAAAGAATGTCTTAATTACTAAAGTATTAATAATGATATAATTTTTTTTCTTTGTGGACAACTTGAATATTTTTACAAAGCCCAATTTTCAGCACTCAATCTTCTACAGCTAAAAAAGCAGCCAAAAATGTGATGTCGTGCTGTATTCCACTTTGTTTTATTAGAAGGGTAAAGACATTTACCCCCGTTAAAAGCATAGGACCTTCATCACCAATGCAATATATCACTTCATAGTAATTACCCTTAGATTCTCATTAACTGTTATGGGTTAATCTCTGTGCCAGACTCACAAGAATTATATCACCTGGGAACTAAGAATCTTTACAGAAAAATATCTGTTTCCATAGACTTCTTTATGTATTACTAGCATGATAGCCCAGCATTGCCCGTGCAACTCAGAACATTTTAGTAGTAGGAGAAGATGCCAATGAGAGGAGTAGATGGAAATCATTTACAGACAACTGATTTCCTGCATGAAATATTTAGCAAAAAAAAAGTTATTTTCTGAAGTATAAAATATTAAATCTGAAAAAAAAAAGACTTAAATAATTAAATTAACTGTTGGCAATTTTTTTTTACATATATTTTTTGTCTGAAAAACACCTTTTTTAATAAAAAATATTTTATTCGTGTTTTACATGTGTGATTTGGTTTCTGTGACATAATGTAGTAACCATCTTAGATCTTAGATGTTTTACGGAGCAAATGTAAACAATTGGCTCCATTGGCCAAAAAGTGCGAAAGGGAAAATTGCTGAACTTAAACTCAAAAAGTATGTGTCGACCTGGCTTCCCTGTAGATATGTGTCCCTAGAAAGCTTGAATGGTGTAGCTGAAAAAATGTAGGTGTGCACACAGACTCACAGATTGCCTTTTATATGTATAGATTCCATTAGCCACCTCCTGTGATGTCTACTGAAGTGATGGGTTGATACGGAAAAGAAAGAAAACTGTGTGAAACTATGATTGCCAACATCCTGAAAGGACATGGCCAAGGAAAAGAGAGAAAGAGACAGACAGACAGACAGACAGACAGAGAGTGACAGAATTCTGTTATCAGAGAATGACCCAAAAGCAAATGATATAAGAAATTTTGTCATTCTCTGAATTAATGGTGCTTGTTATGGTGTCACCATTCCTTCCACCCAATCTCACCTCCCTCCTTCCACAAGAAAAATGTCATCTTTCTTTTTCTATTTGATTATTTCCATTCAATTTATATCTTTTATCTTAATATGACAAACAACAAAAATTAAAAACACATGGAAAATCTTTGGTATTTTAGCTCACACGTTCCAAAATGCTTTCAAAATTTTAACAAAAGCCACAACAGTGTTTATCTAAAGACATCTTGAATTTTGGAAATGCTACCAATCTCACATCTTGAAGTAGACTCAAAATAAACCAAACTTCTCAATATGTCATCTGTCTCTGTGGCAGGCGCTTAAGGTATCTGAAATTTGCTTTTGGATGTGTGCTGTGGTGCATTGGATATCGGCTCGGAATGACAAATCAGGGTGCCAAGTTTGAATTCCAGCTGAATTCATTGCATTCACTTACACACAAATACCCTTGGGAAAGATATTAATCAATCTATTCCTTCCAGTTATGGATTAAATAATAGGACAGATTGGGTTCTATAGCCTTGGTTGGAAACCAGTCTACCACAGAAAGCAATGGCAACCTACTGTGTGATAATCTTCTGCCCAGTCAGTCATGTCTCTTTCGAGACATGGTTGCCCAAGCGTGTATCACATATGGCAATTAACTGACTGAATGATAATAGTAATGCTAATGATATTAGCTGTTTCCCTATAAGGAAACATTTTTAATTCCAATGATTTCTGTCAGGTGAAATTTATAAAATCTTCCTCTTAATACAATTTTTAAAAAAAAAATGGACTTTTGAAGTTTTTATTGATTTTTCTAGTATTGATGGGGGTTTCCTTCCTAACATTTTATTTGAAATAATGTGAAACATTAATGTAGCAGTATGTAAATGGATGCCTAATTAGCATATCTAAGACATAGAGACTATCTGTGCCCTAACTTAGCCTAAGTTGAAGGGGCAGAATACGATAAATGAGACTAATTACTACTGGACTGAAAAAATATGAAGGAAACAACATTTCATAACAACATTCAAGATCATTTTTAACCATTGATTTTAGAAAGTTGTTATATACAGCTGACAGTTTAGATATTTCTTAATCAATTTGTGGGGAGCATGGAAAAATCTTGATCTGACACAATTTTTCAAGTTAATGTATGGTTTTGTCTATACTTCTGTAATGAGGTACTATTTTGCAATTGTTCGGACTGTTGTCCTCATCTTTTTTTTTTCATTTTTATGATGTTTCAGCCACTGTATGCTCCAATCTTCTTCAGGTGATTGGAATTATTTGCTGGACCATGAGTATAAATTAAAAATAAATTAAAAGCAAATTAAGAAAGAATAAATTTTTAAGTTTTTTTAAAATAAAATATTTTCTTAGGTAAAATTTTTTATATAGCTGCCTGTCCCAAAAGTTTTGGGCCCAAATCATGATGTTTTTCAGATGCTAAAATGTAAAGGGATTTTTTTTTTAAGTCCATTCTTAAGGTGGAAAAATATGACAGGCACGCATTTTATACAGGTAAGTGGTGTAAGATAATAGGAAGAATTTTCAACCAAACAAAAGACGAATAAATTCATGCTCCTATGCGCACACAAGCTCATGCAAGTAAACACCTGCTGGCTGAAGCTCGAAGTTTTGAGCAAGACACGCACACACCTGGACAACGAGCACACACACACACACACACTCATTTGAGCATCTTTGTGAACATATATTCTCTCTAAAGAATCTCACACACACACTGAAAATACAAACATCTTCCACCAGAAAAAAAAATTGCTCATTGTTCATTCAAGAAATAAAATTGATTTCAAAAGAAATCCCAGAGGAAATACGATTATCTCCGTAATCTTCTTTCAAACAAAATCCTGCTTGGGACAAAGAGAATTTTACAACACAAACCTTTTCTTTTATTTATAAATTTTTCTCAAAGTAACAAATTCAGGGAAACTTTGACCTTCATGTTCACAATAAAACAGTCAGTCAGTCAGGCCATACAAGACACTTAGGCAATCATGTCTCAAAAGAGACATGACTGACTGGGCAGAATATTATCCCGTAGTTGATTGCCATTACTTTCTGCAGTAGACTGGTTGCCAGCCAAGGATATAGAATACAATCTGTCCTGTTATTTGACTCATAGCTAAAGAGGAAAGAGATGTATCATATTATTAAGTAGTAAATAATGGGGGATCAGTTTATTGCTTCATAACAATACAAAACTGATCCCTCACTTTATGTCCTGTAGAAGCCTTAATCATGTTCCCAAGTATTATATTCAGTCAGTCAGTTAAGTGCCATACATGGTACACGCTTTGGTCAATCATGTCTCGAAAGAGACATGACTGACTGGGTAGAAGATTATCCCCCAGAAGGTTGCCATTGCTTTCTGCGGTAGACTGGTTGCCAGCCAAGGCTACAGAGCCAAACCAGTCTTGTTATTTAACCCATAAGTGGGTGGAAGTGCTTAAATTTAATTTATTCCCTTGACACCAATTCTATTTTAACTACCTTCACTCCTCAGTAATGTTTATTGTTTTAAAAAGTGATGATTAGAATTTTAGTAAAGCTTAAACATATGAAAGGGAATTTATACATTTTCTTTGTTCTTGAGATTTGACAACAAAAATAAACATTACTTATTTGTTAGCTCATTTATTTACATTTATATTATTTATTGAATTGGTTGGCAAAATTTTGGCTAATAGCCAATTAATTCAAACTTTATGAATTGGTAAATAAGAAGTATTTCCTTATATGGATGTGCGCTGTGGTGCAGGGGATATCGACTTGGAACAACAATTCACTTACGCACAAATACCCTTGGGAAAGGTATTAATCCATCTCTTCTCTCCAGTTATGGGTTGAATAATAGGACAGATTTGGTTCTATAGCCTTGACTGGTAACGAGTCGAGTCTACCGCAGAAAGAAATGACAACCTACTGCGGAGTATTCTTCTGCCCAATCAGTCATGTCTCTTTTGGGACATGATCACCCAAAGAGTGTATCACGTGTGGCACTTAACTGACTGACTGAATATAATGCTTGAAAACATGATTAAAGCTTTTACTGGGTATAAAGTGGGGGATCAGTTTTATATTGTTATGAAGTAATAAACTGATTCCCCACTTATTACTACTTAATAATATAATACATCTCTTCCCCCTCTAGCTATGGGTCAAATAACAGGACAGATTGGAGTCAATAGCCTTGGCTGGAAACCAGTCTACTGCAGAAAGCAATGACAACCTAATGTGGGATAATCTTCTGCCCAGTCAGACGTGTCTCTTTTGAGACATGATCGCCTAAGTGTTTATCACATATGGCACTTAACTGACTGACTAAAGGTAAAACCATATCTTTAATTTTTTGTGGCTATGAAAACGGCTTTCATTATTTTAAAATATTTATAAATTTATGAATAAAAAGAAATGTTTTTATATTTATTTCTTTATAAATTAGTAAATGATAAATATTGCATTGCATTTGTTCTAATTGTATTAGCTTTTAGAATGTTGTAAATATAAAATTATTCTTGTAAATAATCAAATAAAGAGTGTTCCATACTTTTTTAAATTCTCAAGAACAACAAAAAAGAGTGTATCACATGTGGCACTTAATTGACTGTCTGAATATAAGTGTTGAAAACATGATTAAGGCTTTTACTGGGCATAAAGTGGGGGATCAGTTTTCTATTGTTATGAAGTAATAAACTGACCCCCTTACTAATTACTGCTTAATAATATAATACAACTTTTTCCCTCTAGCTATGGGTTAAATAACAGGACAGATTGGGTTCTATAGCCTTGGCTGGCAACCAGTCTACTGCAGAAAGCAATGACAAGATACTGTGGGATAATCTTCTGCCCAATCAGTCATGTCTCTTTTGAGACATGATCACCCAAGCGTTTATCACGTATGGCACTTAACTGACTGACTAAAGGTAAAACCATATCTTTAATTTTTTGTGGCTATGAAAGTCCTTGTTTATTAAAACGGCTTTCATGATTTAAAAATATTTATAAATTTATGAATAAAAGGAAATGTTTTCATATTTATTTCTTTATAAATTGGTAAATGATAAATATTGCATTTCATTTGTTCTAATTGTATTAGTTTTTAGAATGTCGTAAATAGATTATTTCTTTACAAGAATAATTTTATAAGTGTTTAATGTTATTGTTAATTCTCAAGAACAACAAAAAAGGGTCCTTGGCATGATGGTAAACTGCATCCAGCAGCAAGGCCTCTGATTGGGAGGTTGTGAGGAGCATGAAACCACCTCTTAATTGCTGTTGATCTCAGGTCTGCCCTGACTCGTAGTGGTAGCACCTGTTAGGGTCTCAGCTAAGGGCAAATAGTTAACCTCCCCAAACTGGGGTCAAAGCACTGTGAAGATGTAAAGATACACTTTTATAGAAATGTAGTGTATAGAGGCAGTAGATAATTTTCTAAACATATACTGTTAAATATAAGAGACAATGAATGTCTATTATGTTTAATCATGAGCCGTTCCAAACGTCATATTTTGGCTTTAATTTCAGTTGAAAATAAAGACAAAAATTCTCCAACATTTGGATAATTTTTTTATTAATTTGGTTCTAAACTTTTGTACCTGGGCATACGCACTTAGGTTCCCCACATTAAAAAAGACCTTGTGTCACATCTCTCTCAAGTGGGGGAGAAGAGTAAATATAGAAATATATACATAAAAATAGACTTTTATAGTAAAATATACATTTTTGAAGGAAAAATATTACCAATAATAGTTTTGAAGAAAAAATTATTATCATAACACATTTTTGAAAAAAAAAATTCTTCTCAGCAAAACATTTTTGAATGCAAAAGTAGAAGACATTTTCAGTTTTCTAAAATAAAAGAGTAAAAATTTAAAAAATTCATTAAAATCTGACTAAATCAACAGTCTCTCTATAACCAAACATGTTAAAAAAATACCTTAAACCTCACCTTTTTGGCATTAAATAACCCACAGAGGTGTTGATATGCCGTTAAATAAAACTAAAACTCAACAAAATAATTGTATATATTAACTTTTATTGTCTGTTTAGCTTTTATTCTAATTCTAATCATTGCCTTTTACAACAAACATGGCCAAGAAGTGAGGGTAGTTAAAAATAATGGTTTTTTTTTTGACACATCTTCTAATTGCAGGTGCGTCTGACACAAGCTACTAAAACTTCAAATATGTCTTTGAGATCTTTGTCAGGGTTAAAGAAGCTTTTTTGTTTCTTTTGTTTCTTTTTTTCCTTTCAAAACTGGGGGACCTATTCATAATATAAATACAGTATCAAATTGATCCCTGATTTTTAAAGAGTTTTGAGTTTGAGTTTTGTTCACACCTCTGTGGGTTATTTAATGCCAAAAAAGGTGGGGTTTTAAGGTATTTTTTTTAATGCTTAGTTACAGTGAGAAAATTGATTTTGTCAGATTTTTTTCTTTTTATTCTTTTCTATTTTAGAAAATTGAAATAAAATGTCTTCTAGTTTTATATCCAAAAATGTGTTATGATAATAATTTTTTCTTAAAAAATGTATTGTTAGTAATATTTTTCCTTCAAAAATGTATATTTTTCTATAAAAGACTATTTTTATGTATATATTTCTATAAAAGTGTATTTTTATACTTTCATAGTGTTTTAACCCCAGTTTGGGGGTTAACTATTTGCCCATAGCTGTTACCCTAACAAGTGCTACCACTGTGGGTCAGGGTGGACCTGGGAACAACAGCAATTAAGAGGTGGTTCCATACTCCTCACAACCACCCAGTCAGAGGCCTTGCTGCTGGATAGAGTTTACCATCATACCCATGACCATTTTAAAGAGTTATTTGTAATTTGTTTTTTTATAAACAAATACCAAGTTAAAAATGGTACCCACATCATTAATAGTCAGTTGAGTGCCATACGTGAAACATGCTTGGGTGATCATGTCTCGAATGAAACATGACTGACTGGGCAGAAGATTCTCCCGTAGTATGTTTCGATTACTTTCTGCAGTAGATTGGTTGCCAGCCAATCCGTCCTGTTATTTGACTCATAGCTAGAGGGTAAAGAGATGTATCATATTATTAAGTAATAATTAGTGGGGGATCAGTTTATTGCTTCATGACAATATAAAACTGATCCCCCACTTTATGCCCAGTAGAAGCCTTAATCATGTTTCCAACTATTATATTCAGTCAGTCAGTTAAGTGCCATTCGTGATACATGCTTTGGTCGATCATGTCTCTTTCGAGACATGACTGACTGGGTAGAAGATTCTCCTGTAGTAGGTTGCCATTACTTTCTGCGGTAGACTGGTTGCCAACCAAAGCTATAGGACCCAATCTGTCCTGTTATTTAACCCATAACAGGAGGAAAGAGACGGATTAATACCTTTCCCAAGAAAGATACAAGGAAATCATAATATATTTTTGTAGCCCCTTTTAAATTTTGTCTATTTACTATCTCTTCTGAACTCTGTTCTGCCATCCATTTAATTATGGCTCTCCACTACTTCCCATCTATTGTAGCTCTTAGTAAGATTTGTTTTTTATCTATTTCTTCTATTCTCTGTTCTGCCTTCCATTTACATAAGCTTATTAAGTAGGTTGATCATGGCTCTCCACTACTTCCTATCTTTTCTAGCTCTTAGCGAGGTTTGTCTTTTTACTATATGCCTTCCATTTTCTGTTCTGCCATCCATTTACGCAAGCTTATTAGGTAGCTTGATCATGGCTCTCCACTACTTTCTAACTTTTTTGTACCATTTAGGTTTTTCTTTTCACTATTCCTTCTATTCTCTGTTCTGCTATCCATTTACACAAGCTTATTTGGTAGTTCGATCATGGCTCTCCACTACTTCCTATTTTTTGTAGTTTTTAGTAAAAGTTTGTCTTTTCACTATTTCTTCTATTCTCTGTTCTGTCATCCATTTACACAAGCTTATTAGGTAGGTTAATCATGGCTCTCCATTATTTCCTATCTTTTCTAGCTTTTAGTGAGGTTTGTCTTTTTACTATATGCCTTCCATTTTCTGTTCTGCCATCCATTTATGCAAGCTTATTAGGTAGCTTGATCATGGCTCTCCACTACTTCCTATCTTTTCTAGCTCTTAAATTTTCTCTTTTCACTATCCTTTACATTCCCTGTTCTGGCATCCATTTACACAAGATTATTAGGCAGGTTATTGCTTTCCTCTACCTCGCTTGCTTTCAATCTGTCCTCTGAGTGTCAAATTTTACAATCCCTCTTTCCTCATTATGTGCCATAGAAATGTTAACTATTTCTTTCTGATGTTTAATATGAGTGACTTTTTTGTTTCCATTTTCTCAAAACCTTCATCACTGATCACATGTGTAGTCTATGATTTTGTCAGCATCCTTCGGAAGGACCACATTTCTGTTGCTTCAAGCCTCTTCTTCATCTGTGAGGAGCTTGTCTGGCATTCACTGTCATATAGGACAAATATTACATTACTCATTTCTTTGTTTCTAATGAGATTTTTCTGTTTCCTAATACTACGATTGGCTTTTGGAATGCATCTTTCATTAACCCAATGCACCTTCAGATTTCAGTATCATACTTTTCGTCCTGCCTTAAAAAGTTTCAGTGGTCTAAAAGATAAATCCGCTATCCACAAAATATTTCATGTATGTGTGTCTGTGTGTGAAGACACACCAAAAAAGTGAGGCAGTTGGGACAAATGCCCCCAGAACCTCATTAATCCCTAAAAGTTCAAATTTAATTAATAATTTATTTAATAATGGCTTCCTTTTCTGAAACACAGACAATTATGATTATCCTGATCACTTTATTTCATAATTTTTTTTTATAATCATGTTGCCCCAAGCAAGACATCTTACTGCCACTGTTGAGCAGGGGGTTACATAGGAGGAAAGTTATGAGAAAAAGTGACTGTTTATATAGTGGGTGTAAGAAAGTGGGTAAGAAAAAGATGATTGTGGCCATAAAGTGAGAGATCAATTTATATATTGATTATAATGTAGAATTGATCCCCCACTTTATAACCACATAATAGTATAGAAACTTTTTTTTTTATAATCGTATCGCCCCAAGCAAGGCATTTTACTGCCACTGTTGAGCAGGGGGTTACATAGGAGGTAAGTTATGAGAAAGAGTGACAGGTTATAGGGGGTGTCAGGAAGAGAGTAGGAGAAGGATGAGAATACTGCTAAGAGTGGAGTGAACAAAAAAGGAGCATGAGAGAGAGAGGAAGCAAGTTAGTGAGATAGGAGATGACTATTGACTTTACATTTGAATTCTTGAAGATTGTAGCTGTCGGGAAAGAAAGTAAACGGAAGGAAATTCCACAGGTGGGAAATGTGAGAGAAGCTGCTGGAGTAGAATTTGCTTTTACAATTTATCGGTTTCTCAGTAAAAGGGTGGGACCCAGTTGTTAATCTTGTGACTCGAGCCAATTCATGTCTGGGGGGTACTAGTGAGCTAAGTTCATTTGAGCAGAAACCATGAAAGTATTTGTAAAAGAGACATAGAGAAGCCACATTGTGCTGGTGAGAAAGTGACTGTATCCAAGCTGCCAAGTCGAGATCGATCACATTACAGATTCTTCGTTGGATTTTATCAAGGACCCCTAAGTGGATAGCAGGGGCACCTGACCAGACATGGCAGCAGTATTCAATGCACGGGCGGATGGTAGATTTGTATGCGTGCAGAATTGATTGGCCCTGCACAGAGAACCAACTTTCTTAGCAGCAGATTTAGCTATGGACTCTATAGAGTCATTCCACTTGAGGTCTGTTGTGAGAGTTAACCTGAGGAGGCGCAGTGTTTTGAATTGCTTTGCATTCTTCAGAATGATAGGAGTGGTTTCCTATTGCTTTTCTGATAGTTTTTAAATGAGAGTCATTTTTCTCTTAAAATTTCGGCCATTATATTGTTTTCTCTGCTATTTAACCCATAGCTAAGGAGAAGCAGTGATGGATTTTTGTTTATCTCAAGAGCATTTCTGGAAAAGTGAATGCAGCAAGCTAGACTCGAATTTGAACTAGAAAGTTGGTTCCCTGTGTTGCACAAGACAAATTTTTTTCGCCACAATCTATCTTGCACATTTACAAATCTACTATTCGTCTGTGGACGGAATATTGCTACCATGTCTTGTTTCATGCTCCTGATATACATGTGTTACATGTTATATTGTAACAAAAGAAAAAAATGATTGACCACTACAAGGAGCTAAATTACAGACAAATATTTAATTTATGGTAAACACAAAATATGATATACACAAAATTTACACAAAAACAGAAGCGTGGAGTTTATTACAGGTAAGTGTTACGGGTAAGTGTTACTGGTAAGTGTTACGAAGGGGAAGGAAGGTGAGTCAAGTATCTTTACCCAGTTAAGCTAGCAAAGTGGTCTAAGTGCTATACCTTTTGGAAATCCTCAAATGAGTATATAAAAAAATAATTTCCAGTATGGTCAATGAAAGAGTTAAAAATATCTATTTACCCATTTAGTTCCATGAGGTTCTTTTTCAGGTTTTAGTTGGTCAGCAAATTTTAGTAGAGATTCTTTTGGTTGAATGCACAGATCCACAAATCGGGCCAGAGGTGATAATCATGGTGTCCATAAAGTGTGTGTGCAATTTATAACATTATTTGTATGTGTGATACACACGGACTTTATGGACCCCGTGTATATTTCAAGATTCTTAAAAGAAGTATCTCTATGGTTAGCAGTCCTGATCTGACATCTTGACTTCAGTCACTTTCCAAAAGCCATGACATAGCTACTTTGTGCCTTTTCTATAAATATTTTCATGGCAATTGTTCTCATGAGCCATCCTGCTTAGTATCTAGAGGGCATGAACTTAAGATACTAGTTTGGCAATTAGGTCTCACTGTTTTACTGTTGAAATATCTAGATACAGTCAGTTAAGTGCCATATGTGATACATGCTTGGGCGATCATGTCTCGAAAGAGACATGACTGACTGGGCAGTAGATTATCCTGCAGTAGGTTGCCATTGCTTTCTGCAGTAGACTGGTTGCCAGCCAAGGCTATAGAACCCAATCTGTCCTATTATCTAACCCATAACTGGTGGGAAGAGACGGATTAATACCTTTCCCAAGATTATTTGTGCATAAGTGAATTCAACTGATATTTGAACTCGGCTCCCCGATTTGTTATTCCAATTCAATATCTACTGCACCACAATGCACAGTACAATGTGCATTGCGGTGCAGTAGGTATCAACTCGGAACAAGAGATTGGCGTACTGAGTTCGAATTCCAGTTGAATTCTTTGCAATTACTTATGCACAAATAACCTTGGGAAAGGTATTAATCCGTCTCTTCTCTCCAGTTACGGGTTAAATAATAGGACAGATTGGCTTCTATAGCCTTGGTTGGTAACCAGTCTACTGCAGAAAGCAATGGTAACCTACTGCGGGATAATCTTCTGCTCAGTCAGTCATGTCTCTTTCGAAACATGATCGCCCAAAGCGTGTATCACGTATGGCACTTAACTGACTGACTGAATGTAATAGCTGAAAACATGGTTAAGTCTACTGCTAGGCATAAAGTGGGGGATCAGTTTTCTATTGTTATGAAGTAATAAACTGATCCCCCACTAATTACTATTCTACTAGATTCTATTTATGCACTTCTTGCTCTATGGAACACACTCACAGTTTCTCAATTCACTGCTACCTACAATTTTCAAAAATTTAAATGCAGCGTACATACCCATCCTCTATCTTCCTGAACCCTGTTCTTTTATTGTCTTTTCTCCTCACAAAAGTCTTCACATTCTCTTTCACTCCCAGTAACTTCTTGTGTCTTAGTGGCATTATTGCCTTACTTAAATGATTAAGAAAAAAGAAGTTCTTCAGCGGAAACATAAGATTCATAAAATCTATCATAAAATTGTACTTTTGTTGTTTTTCTTGGATTTGTTTGTCAACATGAAGCGGTTTAATAGGAGCAATAATTATCATTCCTTTACGTCTCTCCAATTAACTGTCCTCATTATCTTGATTCGTTCTTTTTGAATTGATCAATATTTCTGATGTGCAGAAATCAATATAAAGACAATTGTAATGAATGGCCTTTAAAGTGCACCTCAGTACATTAATATACACACAAACATGTCTGTATGAACACACACACACACACACCATAAATATATATTAGGCATTACTCTTCAGCAACGAACTGAGTTCTTTCGGTGACTGGCGTGTGGATACCCCACTTATATACAACACGCTAAAATTTCCCTTCTCTGATTCTACATGCCTATGGCTTAGGAGTTAGCGATTGTGACTTACACCAAATCGGTCGTGCTTTGATCCTGGCCAGAAGCAAGTGAATGTCTAACCACACTGATTAGCTGTGAAATAGGCTTGTATGTGGTTGACAAATATATATATATACTAGCAGTATAGCCCAGCGTTGCTCGGTTGTAATGAAAGCTTTAAAACTAATCCATGGTCCTGGAGCTCAGACTCTTTGGACGTTAGCACGAAAGACTAAAAAGCAATAGTTGTTTCCAGTTAAAGCGAAAGACTGAAAGAAAAATGAATGGATGTAAGTCAAATTTTGATTTCCTGGTATCGATATCAAATATGTTTTTTTCATTGTAAACTGAATTTTAAAGGCTAAATAAGTCCTCTGAGTAAATGGTATCATGGCTGACACTAAGAACTACAATTATATCTAATTAGAGCCAAACCCGAAGCAAAAACTAAAATAAAAGGGCTGCAAAAATACAAACATACAGGCAGATAAAGTGACACACACACAAACATCTTGCCTTTTATATAAATATTATTGATTTTCTGCACTATTTTAAGAACTGCAACCTTGAAACTTCTGAATATCGTTTCTTATGTCTTTGTCTATGAGTGTACCAAATTTAATTAAAATCAGACAACTCCTTCTATAACCTGATTTTTTCGATTATCAATTTTCAATATTTATTGTGGGTACAAAACCTAGCTAAGAACACTCGCAGACGCTTATAGTACAACTGTGTAAATTTTCAAGAAAATCGGTTCAGTCATTTTGGAGTCTATAGGTAATGGACACACACACACACACACACAAAGTTCCATTTATAAATAAGTTTACATTTAAATATGAAATGATTTGTTTGAACATTATTTTTGATCGATACTCGTATTTAAGTAGATATTCTGTTTTTAATTAAACAGTATTATATATTTATATCTACTGGCCTGATTATTTACGATAAATTTTTATTATGAAAATGTGTATCATTAGGCAGGATTCAAACCTGCGACCCCTATCCACATAGGGGAAGCTACCATTTGATCTGGCAACGTCTTAGACCACGAATGACCTCCAGTCTAAACATGGTTTTAATCAAGCCTATATAACACAGTTTTCGATTTATCGCAATAACCATATCTGCTCTGAAATGTATCGTAATGTTAACAAATTTAAACATGCTACAGAAACTAAATACTTAAATACAGTATTGATCAAAAATAATGCTCAAACAAATCATTTCAAATTATCAGTTGTTTATAACCAAGTTTTGTTAATCTTCATTAATTCCCATAATATATATATATAAATATATAAATTAAGTAGGATTTATTCAAAGTTGTTGTATGTACATTTCGACATGAAATCCCCACAGGAGATAACGCATCACCTCAGCAACGAAAAAAAATTTTTTTCGTTGCTGAGGTGATGCGTTATCCCCTGTGGGGATTTTATGTCGATATGTACATACAACATCTTTGAATAAATCCTATTTAATTTATATTTGCTCTGTAATATTTTATTACATGGAGCTCTCTTCCTGTATCATTTTTTAATATTAAAAAATTTTTAATATTAATTAGGATCAGGCTTTTGGAATTTACCTTCCTGCTTTTTCCGCTTGGATTAAAGTATTTGAATAAAAATATATAAATATATATATATATATATTAATAATAATATTAACTATAACAACAACAATACCAATAGTAAGAGAACTAACTCTACCAAAACTAGTATTAATCAAGCTATAATTTAAATCGTCTTGTACAACCCACCGAGAACGAACTCGAAGGGAAAATAAGGGAAGCAAAAAAAGAAACAAACGAAGTACATGAACAAAAAGTCAAGCACTCGTAAGAAAGAAAAAAACCCAAGACGAAAACCCTAACACTAAAGTGCTCAATACGAAAGTAGAGCAAACAAAGACAGAAAATCTAAGCAAGAGCTGAGGTTGTTGGCTCTTGCTTAGATTTTCTGTCTGTCTGTCTGTCTGTCTGTCTGTCTGTCTCTCTCTCTCTCTATATATATATATATATATATATATATATACACAAATATAGTGTCAGATTTTATTATGCAAGTCAATGTTTTCACAATAAAACTGATGATTACCAACCACTCAGAGGAAAATTTTCAAGATATATTTACACTTAGTATTAATGTTTGTGTGTTTCATTTAAAACGGCAGAGAAGATACTCTGGTTAAGTTTTTTATACAATATTTCATACGATCTCACACTTGTCATTAATACAAATCAAACAGCATCATCTACAAATCAAACATCATCATCTACAAATCAAACAGCATCATCTACAAATCAAACATCATCATCTACAAATCAAACAGCATCATCTACAAATCAAATAGCATCATCTACAAATCAAACATCATCATCTACAAATCAAACATCATCATCTACAAATCAAACATCATCATCTACAAATCAAACAGCATCATCTACAAATCAAAAAATGGTTAAAAACAATGGAAGCATTATTAATACAAAAGAAAAAAAAATCAATTCTCAACAATATCAACTCACCATGTTTGGAAAATAAAACATTCCTATAACTCTAGATATCTACATAAAACAATCCATAAATTCAGTTAAAAGTAAAATAAAATTAATCCTTGATAATGGCTAAAAGTATATCCAAAAATGCTTGAATAAATAAAACAATCAGACAATTTTGATATGATTTATGTTATGAAAAGAAAAAAATCATAAGATTTCATGAAAACTTATATGAAAAGACTGAAACCATAGCACCTTGTCTGTCGTTTTTAATGAAATTTGCATAAAAAGGGACTGCTGACATCTACACGACTGGCCATAATTATTAGGCAACCCTAGTTTTTAAAGAAAATGATGTATTTCATACTATTTTTAGTATTTATTGCCAAGTGGATAATTCTAAATGAAAATAGAAAAGTTTTTTTGTTTTTTTTTAAATCATGTCACCCCAAGCAAGGCATTCCACTGCCACTATAGTGCAGGGGGTTACACAGGGCGAAAGATGACTTAGGATGTACATAGGGGGAGAGTTGGAGAGAATGGGAGGGTTAGTGTGTTAGGAGGTGTCTACTGACCTTACATTTAAACTCCTGGAGCTTATAGCCGTCGGGGAAGCAAGCATGCGGAAGGGAATTCCACAGGCGGGAAGTGCGAGAAAAGAAGCTGTTGGAGTAGAAATTGCGGTTACATTTCATCGGTTTCACTGTAAGAGGGCGGGACCTAGTTGCCAATCTAGTATCTCGTGCAAACTCCCACCTAGGGGGCACCAGTGATTTAAGTTGATCAGAGCAGAAGCCATGAAAGTATTTATAGAAGAGGCACAGGGAAGCCACATCACGCCGGTGAGAGAGTGACTGCAGGCGGTCAGCTAAGTCGGTATCAATCACGTTACATATTCTTTGCTGTATTTTGTCAAGAAGCCCAAGGAGAATAGCAGGGGCACCCGACCAGATATGGCAACAGTATTCAAAACACGGACGGATGGTAGATCTGTGTAAGTGCAGGATAGATTCAGGCAGAAAGAATTTCCGGGCCCTGCACAGAGAGCCAACTTTCATAGCAGTGGATTTAGCAATGGATTTGACGTAGTCATTCCACTTGAGGTCAACTGAGAGTGTCAGGCCAAGCAGGCATAGTGTTTTACTCTCTGGGAGGCATGCCTGTTCCATGCTAATGGGAGGGAGGTGCGGTCGTCTGTGGTGGTTAATTGACAGCAGCTTCGTTTTGGAAGAATTGAATTTTACAAGCCATTTCCTACCCCAATCCACCACGGATTGGAGGTCCTTTCCAAGCTCAGCCGCGAGGTTTGCCTTATCATCAACATCAGATTTTTGATCGAGACGAGCGTATACTGTGGTATCATCAGCGTACATGCCTACTTGTGATCTTATGGCATCGGGGAGATCATTGATGTAGATTAGAAAGTGTGTAGGACCTAGGATAGAGCCTTGGGGGGCACCTGCGTTCGTATGGTAGTTCTGGGAGGCATGTCCGTTTAAAACCACCTTCAGTGTGCGGTTGGAGAGGAATGACTGGATTAAGTCCAACAAAAGTCCAGCAATGCCGTAGCTTCGCAGTTTCTGTAGAAGGCCGGCATGCCATACTCTGTCAAATGCTTTAGAGATATCCAGGGTGACAGTTCGGGCTTCACCATTCTTGTCGAGAGCCTGGTATATATATTCGGTGATGGTCGTTAGCATATCAGCAGTAGACATTGTGAAATGGAAGCCATACTGTTTGTCTGATAGTAGCTCGTGGGCAGTGAGATGCTGAACGACCCCGGCATTGATAATGGCTTTGAACACTTTGCCGAAGATCGGAAGAAGGCTGATGGGGCGATAGTTTGCGGGGTCCGAGGGTTCACCAGTGTTCTTGAATACTGGAACCACAGAAAAAGAATTCCAACAAGCAGGAAAGCAGGAGGAAGATAGGCAGAGGTTGTAGAGCTTAAAAAGGACAGAGGAGAGTTCAGGGGCACATTTCTTCAAGACTATGATTGGGATTCCGTCCCCACCACTCGCTTTGTGAGGGTCAAGTTTTGATATTATGCTAGAAATCAGCGAGGGCATGATGTGGACGTCATTCAATTGGGCCTCAGTTCTAGATGGGAAATCTGGTGTCTGGACTCCAGATGAATCCAGACACGAATTGGTCGAGAATCTGCAGGCAAAGCATTCAGCCTTGTCCGCTGAGGAGGTGAAGACCTCAAACTCGTTGATTAGTAGGGGTATTGAGAACTTACTCTTGTTGAGCACGCTTTTACAGAGGTGCCAGAAGTCTTTGACTCCGAAATTAGAGGATGCTATGCGCTGCTTCATTCTAGCAGCAAACAGCATCTTAGCTTCATTAAGTATCTTTTTAGACTTATTATGAGCTGAGGTGAAAAGGCGCCTGTTTTGGTCCAACGTGTGGCTACGATAAAGCCGGAAGGGACGTTGCAGAGGAAGTCACGGAACGAATCCCAGTCTGCTCTTTGATAGCAGTAGGATATTTTGCTGATCTGGGTTTCTTGGGTAGGGGTGGAGTGGAACGAGATTTTGACAGAAACTACGGCGTGGTCAGAATTTCTGAGAGTGCAGAGCTGTCTGGTGGTGCAAGAATTTGGGGTGTAAGTGAAGCAGAGGTCTAGTAGCGAGTCCCTTCCGTTAGGGCTATTGGAGAAACGCGTGGGGAAGTCCACCACTTGCGTAAGGGATTGGGAGATTGAAAAATTAAAGATGTGGACACCAGCAGTGTCGGTTACAGAGTTTTTGAGCCACTTAGTGTGGTGGGTGTTAAAGTCACCAAACACAAAAATATGGGCAGATGGGTGAGAAGAAATGGCCTTGTCGATATTGTCAGAGATGCTGTCAAGTACTGAACAGTCAGAGGAGGAGGGGTGTGGTAGAGGAAGAAGAGATAGAGCTTAGAAGTGAGAGACGGAAGCACATGAAAGACTGGTCCAGGGATTCAAGAGACGTTACTCTGGCTAGGGGAAGGTGTTCGCTGACATACACACCAACCCCATGCATATGGACGTTGGAGTCCTTCCAGAAGAGGGGAAGGTAACCAGGAACATAGAACTCAGAGGAATGGATAGACGGGTCAAGGTTAGTTTCACACAGGGCTAAGATATCAGGTGAGTTAGTTTGGAGGAATGATTCTACGCTAGAAAGGTTAGTGCGAATACCACGAATGTTAGTGAGCGTGACACAGAGAGGTTCTTTTCTTATTATGACTATGCAAAATTTTACAAGGCAAACAGCGACAATTTAGCCATCGCACCCTGTAAATTTGCTATATACATCTATATATACACTACCGGCTATAATTATTAGGCCACCCTAGTTTTTTAAAAGAATATATGTATTTCATACTACTTTTAGTATTTATTGCCAAGTGGATAATTCTATATGAAAATAGAATGATTCTTTTGTTATTATTAATTTGCAAAATTTTACAAGCCAAATAGCGACAATTTAGCCATCACACCCTGTAGATTTGCTATATATATATATATATATATATATATATATATATATATATATATACAATACCGGTCATAATTATTAGGCGACTCCAGTTTTTTAAAAGAAATGATGTATTTCATACTATTTTTACTATTTATTGCCAAGTGGATAATTCTAAATGAAAATAGAATGATTCTTTTGTTATTATTAATTTGCAAAATTTTACACGGTAAGGAAGCAAATATAAACTCATCTGAATCACCCTAATTGATGAAACTAAAATATAGGTAATTATTACATATTTCTAAATTCATTTGATGCACATGTTATTGTGCAGTATTAACAAAAGAACCATTCTATTTTCATTTACAATTATTCACTTGGCTATAAATACTAAAAAAATAGTATGAAATACGTCATTTTTTTAAAAACTAGGGTTGCCTAATATTAAGTAGTGTATATATATATATATATATACTAGCAGTATAGCCCAGCGTTGCTCAGGTGTAATGAAAGCTTTAAAACTAATCCATGGTCCTGGAGCTCAGACACTTTGGACTTCGGCACGAAAGACTAAAAAGCAATAGCTGTTTCTAGTTAAAGCGAAACCGTAGACTGAAAGAAAAATAAATGGATGTAAGTCAAATTTTGATTTCCTGGTATCGATATCAAATTTTCTGCACTATTGTAAGAACTGCAACCTTGAAACTTCGATATTCGATTTTCGATATTTATCGGGGGTACCTCGACACAAAATCTAGCTAAGAACACTCGCAGATGCTTATAGTACAACTGTGTAAATTTTCAAGAAAATCGGTTCAGCCATTTCGGAGTCTATAGGTAACGGATACACACACACACACACACACACAGACAAAGTTCCATTTATAAATAAGTTTAGATAGATATTTCTTTGAATGTTATTTTTAGCATATTTGAGTAAATGCTGTTTATTTCAAACGCTATTATATTTTATCTACCATCCTGCACATTCGAGAAACTTAATAAAAAAAATGCACTCTCAGACAGGATTTGGAGCTTCCGTTGCCTTTGCAAATATCCACTAAAAATAATCTTCAAGGTATAGCAATAATATGCCAGATTTAGAATTAAAATCAATTAATTTTTTAGAAATACACCACGAGCAAAAACTTGACATATGACATATGCAAATGAAGGAGAGACATTGAAATTTGAATATTTACATCTTTTTTTTAAATATGTGTTTTGGTATATGTCGGTATGGCTGGCCAATTGTATCCAAGGATATCTGTCTATGGGGATGGCTAACTAATCCCCATCGCAGACACCTGCTCAGGCACATTTGTAGTTGTTCAACACCCACAGAGCCCACCAGATGTTTATATTACAACTATGCTGAGCAGTCTTAAATTACAGTTTCAGAGAAAGAGAGAGAGAGAGCATGTTATCTAGTATGAACAATAGTCTGAACAAAGCCAAAACACTTAAACCCCTCAGTCACGATGATTTGTGGCTTTGTGCTAACAAACAAAGTAATGGGTAAAATGATGTAATGTTAAGATGGAGGCATGTTAAAAAGAAAATCCCAGGCACATACGAATCCGGATGTGTTTCTATTTTTTGTCAATCTCCTTCCCCTCTTTGGTAAAGAATAAGTTCAGTTCCTGCTTCGAATGTATTTTTTTTCCTACTCCTCTTCCCTTCTTTCTACTCTTCCAGTGTTGATGTATTTTGGGAGTGGCCTTTTGGAATTTCTGTACCTTTGCCTGATGATACCTAACGGTTGAAACCTGGGTAGCTTGATGTATATTCCACAATTTGTGAGTATATATATATATATATTTATATATATATATATATATATATATTTTTTTTTTTTCATTTTTAAACAAGATTTTTCACTACCTTGGTTTCCACCATGAGTGGTTTCTTCAGGCAATTTTTAATAACTGATTTTACCATTTACCGTTTTTCTTTTTAAGAATGCTCTTGTAACGGTGTTTTATTTGAACGTTCACGTAGAAGAGAATTTATGAATGCGCATTGTTTAAATTCAAACGAATTATAACGTTTTCATCCATGTTTGTATGAACCTAATAGGTATTTCTTAGTGTGGATGCATTTTGTCCATTTTGTCATAATTTCTATGCTTTCATTTAACAGTTCGTCTTTATTTGGTTTGGGTATGTCATAATTTCTAATTTTTCTTCTTGGCACAGTCTAATATATATATATATATATATATATATATATCTGTCTACGGATGACTATTTACGCTCTCACACCCTGATTGAGCATGCTGGAAGAAAGGTAGACTTAAAAAAAAACAGTAGCTACTCTAGCATCTATGCATTTTTTATTCAGTAATGAATTAGAACACTAACTACTGGCGTATGTTTACATGATATATCACATGCTAAAAGTCTACCTCCTTCTACCGAGTGCCCATAGCTCAGCAATAGAATTGCCAACTGATGTCAATTCGGTTGGGTTTCAATCCTGGGTAAAAGCAATCGACTGTCTAACCGTACTGATGAGCTGTGATACAGCGAAACTGATCTGTCTGCGGACGACATTTTACATACATACATATATATATATATATATATATATATATATATATATATATATAATGAAAAGATTGACATATATACAATATAAAGAATCTAAAGTATTTGTGATTGACTTTCATTTTAATGATTCTTTAATGAATTCATGAATATAAATTGAAAATTCAGACAAAAATTTTATGCATGAGTTAAGAATTAATAATCAACTTAAGTAAAAATAAGAAAATATCTATTTTATGCACAGATCTGTCCATACATAGCTGTTGTAAAGATTTTACAAGATTGCAAATGCTGACAAGTTCAGAAAAGAAATAAAAACTATGAAGGCAGAGTGAAGAAATGGAAAGTGGCTCAGATTGAAAAATTGGAAAGCCGAATTCAAATTCCAGTTGTGCTTGTTACGTTCACTTACATGTGAATATCCTTGAGAAATGTATGAATCAATCTTTCTCTTCTTGGCTACAAGTAAAAATAGTAGGATAGACTGAGTCTTATAGCCTTGAGTGGTAAAAAAAATGAGAAAAAACTCTAGATTCAAAACCTGTTTTCTATTTAGAATTCGGTTTCTGATACCTTTTTCAAAAGTCTTATTGGCAGACCTGAGGGTGACTACTACGACCTTTAAATTTGTTGTTTTTCATTTTTTTTTTTTACTTTTTTCAATGCATTCTTATCAGTTACACCCTAAAATTTCTCATTTCAAAAATAATTTGGAAAAATTTCAATATGTAAACAAGTTTAGTGGGGGCTCAGTTTTTCATACAACCTTATAGTAAATCGATCCCCCATTTTGGAACCACTCACCGGTACAACATTACCACTTGTTGATTATCAATTTTCTTTTTTACTTTTTTTCAGTGCAATCTTAACGATTAAACCCTAAACTTTCCGATTGACAAAAAAACTTGTAAAAATTTTTGTTGGGGGTTCAGTTTTTAACTAAAGAGGAATGGGAAGTGTCAAATTTCAATAAGGGTCTATTTTCTGTTTTTAAGGAAAGCACATCTCCTTCACTTGGACTATTTTCTCAAAACTTTCATATCAACTCAGTTTCGTATCCAAAAATTAAAAAAACAATATCCAAAGAATTAATGAATTTATTTTTAATCGGACATTATAATCAAACAATTGTTTCTACTGAGGATGGCCGATCCCTGCAGGAGAGAAAATTTTCTTTAAGATTTCTGAAATCTGCAGACCAATATGTAAAAGACACTGTTTAAAATA
Source organism: Ascarosepion bandense (assembly GCA_037127315.1). Taxonomy (NCBI): domain Eukaryota; kingdom Metazoa; phylum Mollusca; class Cephalopoda; order Sepiida; family Sepiidae; genus Ascarosepion; species Ascarosepion bandense. The sequence goes on along the minus strand of JBBBDQ010000963.1, from coordinate 3,044,491 downwards.
AAAATAAAAATGGGGTGTCTATTTCGAACACGAGTATCCACTGAGCGGTGCCTGTCCGGGAGGAAACAGCAGCCCACAGCAGTGCACTATTCCTCCTCATTGCACTAGAGTATGCGTCAGTAGTAATATCAATGCCAGTGCAACCAACAGTTGCGGGAGTTGGGTAATTTTTGGCTCTGACCTGGGTAAACACGCTTGGGTGCCCCACATTAAACACAACATTGTGTCACATTAAGTCGACATAGGTAAATATGGGTAAATACGTACGTGTGTCCACTGTAATAATGTTGGAAACTATAAAACTAAATCCATTAATTTTATATATATATATACAGTACTCTGCAAAAGTATGAGGACAAGAACTATTTTATCTTTTATGAGGCATATTGACAAAAAATAAACAATTTAATTAAAGTAATTTTATTTGATTTACTCAACAAATGCTTTAACAAGAAAAAATACTTGTTACAAAATAAATTTAATATTTAGTATAATAGCCTTTTGCTTTGATCACAGCCTTCATTCTGTCCGGCATTGACATCACAAGCTTCTTCAATGTATCTAATGGTATCTCCTGCCAAGCAGCTTGTATTTGTTCCCAAAGTGCATCTTACAAAGTAATCAATTTTTTTATCCAAAATATCCTATAGATGTTCAATATAGTAGTTTCAAAATAACTTGTTTAATAGAAAATTGGAAAAATGAAATATAACTTCTTTTTAATACATTTCTTTTATACCTAGTTTTAAATAATCAATATTTATTAGCAATTTATTTATTATCACCTTGTATTTGAATTTCAGAGGTTTTTAGGAAAATCACCCCTGTCCTAACACTTTTGCATACTACTGGTAGTGTGCAAAAGTTGTGTGAACCCCTTTACATATATTGTGTACGATGCACTGTGGTGCAGTGGATATTGACTTGGAATGAGAAATCAGAGATCCAAAATCCAAAATCGAATCCCAGTTCAATTCGTTGCATTAACGTTTCTACCACAGAAATTAATGGCAACCTACTGCAGGAAAATCTTCTACCCAGTTAGTCAAGTCTCTTTTGAGACATTATCACTCACTTAACTGACTGACTGACTACGGACAAGACTGTACAGCTACCGCCAAAGATTACATAATTTCTGCCAAAGACTACACAATCCCTGCTTACAGCCGGGGTAAAGTTTTGTCTCTTTTGTCTGAGCACTCATTGGAACTCCTTCTATAAAATGCACTATTCTATATTCAATAAACCTGTTGTTGTTAAAGAAAAACTGGTTGAATAAAATGTCTCTATTAGCTACTGCAAAATCAAGTTCTCTACTGTAGGAGTGATGATTTGGATATTTTAGTTGCAACCGTCAAAGTGATGTACAGCCAATTCTTCAATTTTGCATATGTTTGTATTTTTGCACTGAACCAGAAATTGTTATTGTGCTCTTTATCATTGACTGTCCCACAAGCAATTCCGGGCCGCCCTGGGCCACCAAAATGCAGTTGTGCTCCTCGGGTCTGATGTCTGCCAATAGTCAGCTTACCGACTCTAGCCGTTGTTCTGAAATTCCCTCCATTCCAGCTGAGTGGCACTTGATTCCAAAAGGAAGGTGGTCGTTAGGTAGTTACTTTGTAGGTTTGTAGAAGTAGGGACATGGTTAAGGTGTTTTGAATTGGCCTTGTGTCAAACATAACCAAACTTCCAACAACTTACAGGTTTTATCCAAAATTATCAGAAGGTTATCAGAAGATGGATTTGTGGAAAAATAAAAGTATACTTTTGTATGTTTAAATAGAAGTTTATTAATAGAAAAGAATAACCTGAATTGATAGAGTTAAAGGCTCAATGAGAAACAGTATTAAGAAGTTAAGGGTATCAAGAGTTTGTAGTAGTAACTTGTATATATGTAGACAGGAACATACATTTGTATGTATGTACGAGCGTTATCGTAGAGTAAGAATGTCTTTGATGTATTTGCTCAGTCTTAAAGGATTCCGTTTAGTTATCGATTATAAAAAGAGACAGATGGGTGAACAATGAAGAGGAAGGATGTGAGAGGGAAAAAGAGAGATAATAATAACAACAATCGCTTGACATTTGTCAAGAGTACGTGTTAATTACGTTCCTCTTCTTCTCTCTGGCGACAGTCAGATTTGTTATGTCTTTTATTTTGTTTGTGGGGCTCGAAGAGGTCATTCTGGAATTCACTCCCAGATGTGATTCTAGCCTTTCCATTGGATGACAAACAAATTTTGTGTTGGCTCGTGAAAAGGGTCCATAAAATAGTTTCTGATAATTGAAAATTATTTGAATTTTGTTTTTAGATGTTTCCTAGTTTTCTATTGGTCGAAAAATATTTCACATCAAGGTGTGAAATTTAACGAGTTTTGTTTTCGGATTCACTTTTGCGCATGTGTTAAGCAAAGTTTGTAATTCGAGTAAATTCGTTTATTTCTAATAAAATCAATGAGTCAGTGCTTAGCATTTGAATTTTTAAATCTACATCTTGTTTTGTTCACTACAGATTTCACTTGTAGAGTTTTCTGTTGGTCATAAAATTTGTTATAATTCACTCCTAACGGTTAAAAGATTTTGTCTCGCTCAAGCTATTCCTCGTGATGAGACTAGAAATTCTCCTGGACTGACTTCCCATGACTCACTGTGAGTTCTTTATTTAAGGTGTCTTGTCTAGTTCATTTGTGTTATGTGGGGGTGTCCTATTTACTCCACAACAAAATGCCAACTGCTTTAGGGGATCTCACTGTGTCATAGAAATCCAGGAAACAAAATAATATATTTTTAAAAGTTAAAATTAACGGAAATTTTTAATAGAAAATCAGATAAAAAACAAAAACAAATTTTTCCCGTCACACCATTATCAAAAAACATCTTCCATCCCTTCGTTAATAAATTTTGATAATAGATGAATATCTTTTTGACATTTATGCAAACATATTCAGAATATAAAAGGCAAAGAGAAAATTTATTAGCCACAATGAGTTTGTTTTTTAATATTATTTTCATCTTTTCTTTTATTCCATCCGTTTTTTTTTTTGCAGAATTGTCACCGAATGCTGCCTACATCTAATAAGCCATCATGAAACCAAAACAGTTGGCATCAAATCTTGGACATTTATTAGACAGACACCAACCAGTAAAATTCTTTGATGAAAACAAAATTAGTATTAAAAGCCGACGACAGAAAATGTCCGTGTTGTTTCAACAAGCGACTCGAAAATTTAATGAGCGTTCGATGCCAAATCACGCTCCACTAATGCTATACTAAATGTGTACTTTGATCTTGGAATCAGAGATAGTAGGGAGCAATAGAGAAATCAATAAATCAATAACACCCCCCTCTCTCTCTCTCTCTCAGCACTACTTAGAAATATTCTAGTAGGGTCTCACATGTTGACAATTTAATCAATATCCTCACAATACAAACTGTATGCGACTGAAGCAAAACACCATAGTCATTTTTGGTAGTTCGACACATAACAAGTTGTGTCGGCCAGAGTCTAGCCACACAGTGTATATGCGAGGAGGACACTGAAAATGTCTTGGTCATATCCACTTACCAAAATCTGACTAATTAATAATTAACCTCTAATTGTGAGCAGAGTCTGCCCAAGGGTATTTGCACGTAAGTGAATATCACAAACCCAACTGGAATTAGAACTCAGCACTATAATTTCCAATTCTGAGAGAATTATCTATCACACCGTCTGCACATCCACACTTACAATACCTTGTATTCCCAATCGATCACCCATCTGGGAATTCAGTCAATTAAGTACCATACGTGATACACGCTTTGGGTGATCATGTCTCGAAAGACACATGACTGACTGGGCAGAAGATTATCCCGCAGTAGATTGCCATTGCTTTCTGCAGTAGACTGATTACCAGCCAAGGCTATAGGACCTAATCTGTTCTATTATTTGACTCCTAGCTAGAGGGAGAAGAGATGTACTATATTTTGGAAATCTTCCTCTGTAGTTCCTATATTTAAAAACACTGGAGAACCCTCAGACCCCGCAAATTACCGACCTATCAGCCTTCTTCCGATCTTTGGTAAAGTGTTCAAAGCTATTATCAACGCCGAGGTCGTTCAGCATCTCATGGCCCACAGGCTCCTCTCAGACAAACAGTATGGCTTCCGCTTCACCAGGTCTACTGCTGATATGCTAACGACCATCACCAATTACATATATCAGGCACTCGATAGGAATGGTGAAGCCCGAACCGTTGCCTTGGATATCTCTAAAGCGTTCGACAGAGTTTGGCATGCTGGCCTTCTATGCAAACTGCGGAGCTATGGAATAGCTGAACAATTGTTTGAACTAATCCAGTCATTCCTATCTAACCGCACATTGAAAGTGGTATTAAACGGACATGCCTCCCAGAACTACCATACGAACGCAGGTGTCCCTCAAGGCTCTATCCTAGGTCCTACGCTCTTTCTGATCTACATTAACGAACTCCCTGATACCATAAGATCCCTAGTAGTTATGTACGCCGATGACACCACAGTTTATTCTCGCCTCGACCAAAAATCTGGTGCAGGCGACAAAGCTAACCTTGCAGCCGAGCTTGGAAAGGACCTCCAATCCGTGGTGGACAGGGGTAAGAAATGGCTCGTAAATTTTAATGCTTCTAAAACGAAGCTACTATCAATTAATCATCATAGACAATCGCACCTACCTCCTATTAGCATGGACCAGGCTTGCCTCCCAGAGAGCAAAACACTACGCCTCCTTGGTCTCACACTTTCAGCGGACCTCAAGTGGAATGACTATATCGAATCCATTGCTAAATCCGCTGCTATGAAAGTCGGTTCTCTGTGCAGAGCCCGGAGGTTTTTTCCGTCTGAATCTATCGTGCACATTTATAAATCTACCATCCGCCCGTGTATTGAATACAGTTGCCATATCTGGTTGGGTGCCCTTGCTATTCTCCTTGGGCTTCTAGACAAGGTACAGCGGAGGGTCTGTAATGTGATCGATACCGACTTAACAGACCGCCTGCAGTCTCTCTCTCACCGGCACGACGTGGCTTCCCTGTGTCTCTTCTATAAATACTTTCACGGCTTCTGCTCCGATGAACTTAGATCACTGGTGCCTCCTAGGTTCGAATTTGCACGAGATACTAGATTAGCAACTAGATCCCACCCTTTTACAGTGAAACCGATAAAATGCAACCGCAACTTCTACTCCAACAGTTTCTTTTCTCGCACTTCCCGACTGTGGAATTCTCTTTCACATGACTGCTTCCCCGATGGCTACAATCTCCAGGAGTTTAAATGTAAGGTCAATAGACACCTCCTAACAAACTAACTTCCATTCTTTCAAACACTCTTCCCACCCACCCAACTATCTATCACCCCACTTCTGACATTTCCTATATCTAACCACTCTTCCTATTTACCTCCCCCTATGTAGCCCCATGCGCAATAGTGGCAGTAGAATGCCTTGCTTGGGGTGAAATGATTAAAAAAAATATTATTTAGTAGTAATTAATGGGGGATCAGTGTATTACTTCATAACAATATAAAACTGATCCCCCCACTTTATGCCCAGTAGAAGCCTTAATCATGTTTCCAACTATTATATTCAGTCAGTCAATTAAGTGCCATACGTGATACACGCTTTGGGTGATCATGTCTCAAAAGAGACATGACTGACTAGGCAGAAGATTATCTTGCAGTAGGTTGCCATTGCTTTCTGAGGTAGACTGGTTGCCAGCCAAGAATATAGAACCCAATCTGTCCTGTTATTTGACTCATAGCTTGAGGGGGAAGAGATGCATTATATTATTAAGTAGTAAGCAGTGGGGGATCAGTTTATTACTTCATAACAATATAAAACTGATCCCCCACTTTATGTAGATGTCATTGCTTTCTGCGGTAGACTGGTTGCCAGCCAAGGATATAGAACCCGATCTGTTCTATTATTTGACTCATAGCTTGAGGGGGAAGAGATGCATTATATTATTAAGTAGTAATTAGTGGGGGATCAGTTTATTACTTCATAAACATATAAAACTGATCTCCCACTTTATGTAGGTTGTCATTGCTTTCTGCAGTAGACAGGTTGCCAGCCAAGGATTTAGAACCTAATCTGTCTTATTGTTTAACCCATAACTGGAGTGAAGAGACGGATTAATACCTTTCCCATGGGTATTTGTATGTAAGTGAATGCAAGGAATTCAACTGGGGAATTCAACTGGGAATTAATTAGGCTTAACACTGATGATTTAAAATTTTTTATATAATACAATCTTGAATAAGTTCTCACTGTTTTCCAACAGGTGGCGTTCCAAGAATGTGTAGTTTCAGATAATAACGCATCCATAAGGAAGGACTATAAGCACACTTGAAATAAGTAAGTTTGAAATTCAGTGCATGTCATTTCTTCTGTATGATGCCATAATCTTTGCCTTCAGTTCATCTTTGGTGTTACAAAGAGTTTTTTTTTGGTCTCTTGCTCAACCGTGTCCCACACATAAGAGCATTAAACTCTGGGGATTTAGGTGGACAGACACAAGGTTCTTCTGCTTGTGTGGCATGGTGCCAAACATAGGAACTTTCAGCAGCCACCCTCTTGACTCAGAGCAACACTACCTCCTCAAGGTACTTGATGTAGACCTCTGTGCTTAGTCTGGGGCCCTGTAGGACAATGAATAGAGGCATAACGTCGTCATCACTAGTGAATCATATAAAACACCAAGATGGTAACTGGATATATCATTCAACTCTTTCGGAATTCTCTGCATTGTCGTCAGATTGTGTTATGGTGCCCTGTCTATAGGAATGGACTCTTCCTCCATCAATATAATACTACCTGCAGCTTCTTTTCTTGCGCTTCCTGCCTGTGGAATTCCCTTCCACATGCTTGCTTCCACGACAGCTACAATCTCCAGGAGTTTAAATATAAGGTCAATAGACACCTCCTACACACAAACTCACATCCATTCTCTCAAACACTCTTCCCATCTACCAACCCCTCATCCTCGGTATCCTTACCCATCTATCACCTTCCTTCTGACATTTGCTATATCTAACCACTCTTTTTCATCACCTTCCCCTATGTAACCCCCTGCACAATAGTAGCAGTGGAATGCCTTGCTTGGAGTGAAATGATTAAAAAAAGACAAAATCACTTCCTGGACACAGCTAAGACACAGCTGTGAGACAGTCAATTGAATTTATTGAATGACCCTCGTAGAAGTCCTTATACCGAAAAATTCACCTTATTTGTTGATTGACCTTCATAAGTAGAACTTTCTTTTTGCAAATTGAATACAAAGGGAAAAAAGACAACTCATCTCAGTGTACATCAAATGGTTGATCTTAGCTGCGAAGATTATACCTGGTGGATCATGGGAATGCAGCTCATCAAAACATTTGCCATAATAATGATAAATTAATTTACCATGTCTTTTCTTATTTTGTAGGTTATTTAACACCAGAAAATATTTTTAAATAGTCAGTCAATCAGTTAATTGTCATATGTGATACATGCTTAGGCAATCATGTCTCGAAAGAGACATGACTGACTAGGCAGAAAATTGTCCTGCAGTAGGTTGCCTAATCTATCCTGTTATTTAACCCATAACTGGAGGTGTTAATACTTTTCCCAAGAGTATTTGTATGTAAGTGAATGCAAGGAATTTAACTGAAATTCAAACTTGGTACCTCGATTTGTCATTCCAAGTCTGGGAGTAGTTGTGGAGAACAGGTGAATTCATATTTTAAAATTAAATTACCTAAAAAGAGTGTTTTGTTTATTGGCACCATGAAGTGAGTGAGTGAGTTTTGCTTAACGACATATCAACCTCTGTGGGTCATTTAATGTCAAAAAGGTGGGGTTTTAAGATATTCTTTTTAATGTTCGGTTACAGTGAGAAGGTAAATTTAGTCAGAGTTTAGCAAAAATTTTGTTTTTATTTTTAATATTTTAGAAAACTGAAAATGCATTCTAGTTTTGTATTCAAAAATGTTTTGCTGAGAATTTTTTCCTTCAAAAATGTGTTGTGGTAATAATTTTTTCTTCAAGAATTTATATTTTTCTATAAAAGTCTATTTTTATGTATATATATTTCTATAAAAGCATTTTTATAATTTCATAGTGTTTTGACCCCAGTTTGGAGGTTAAATATTTGCCCATAGCTGGGACCCTAACAGGTGCTACCACTCTTGGTCAGGGTGGACCTGGGAAAAACAGCAATTAACTTTCCGACCTTTTCCCTTTTCTTTTTTTTCTTTCTATTTTTTTCAATTGGAGTAGATAGACTAAACTATCGCTCGGTTCACACTCCACCCACATCTATTGAACAGGTGAAGAGGCTAATCCCTTGTTTCCTGTTTAGGATGCGATTTCCGGTTTTCTCTTTTCCAACCTTTTCACTTTTCTTTTTTATTTTCATTTTTGCAATTGGAGTAGATAGACTAAACTATCGCCCGGTTCACACTCCACCCACGTCTATTGAACAGGTGTAAAGGCTCATCCCTTATTTCCTGGTTAGGATGTGGTTTCCAGCTTTCTCTTTTCCAATCTTTCTACTCTTACGTAGTCCCCTCTCGCATCAGTGGCGTTATCGGCTTGCTTGGGTTGATATGATTAAAAAAAAAAATGCTCCTCACCACCTCCCAATCAGAGGCCTTGCTGCCGGATGCAGTTTAGCGTCATGCCCAGGATCACCGTCACCATGGAAGAATAAAAAATATATGACTATATTTTTATATATACATGTTCCTTGTTGTCTTCCAGGAGTAGTATATAGTATATTTGAAGCGACAAAAACTCTCAAATACTTTAACTAAACCTGATCTACAAACATATTGCTTGCAAAGAATACATATTCTATTCATATGAACCTTTTGAGGTTGATATGATGTAAAAAAATAAACACAGGCCAAATACAAAAAAATGTTGTTTTTTTTTGCATCAATTTATTTTAACCCTTTAGCATTCAAACTGTTCCTTAAATATCAGCTCTCAATGTTTAATCAACATCATTGTAAACAATGTTGGTAGTCACACAAACAGTGAAACGTTCAAGACACCTGCATCAGTAAGAAACCCGTCGTGGCGGACAAACATAATCTCGCTGCTAACCTTGAGCAAGATCTACACTCTGTGGTGAATTGGGGCAAGAAGTGGCTTATCAATTTCAATGCGTCTAAGACCAAGCTGTTGTCTGTCAATCATCACAGGCAACTTCTCCTGCTTCCCATAAGCATGGACCAAGCAATTCTCCCTAAGAGCAATACACTGTGCCTCCTCGGCCTTACCCTCTCTTCTGATCTCAAATGGAACCACTACATCGAGTCCATAGCTAAATCCACTGCTAAGAAGGTTGGGTCACTGTGTTGGGCCGGGATGTTTTTTCCGCCTGAATCCATCCTGTATATATACAAGTCAACCATTCATCCGTGCATGGAGTACTGCTGCTATATATGGTCAGGCGCCCCTGCCATTCACCTCAATGTTCTCGACAGGCTCCAAAGGAGAATTAGTAATGTGATAGGTACTGACTTGGCAGCTCGACTACAGCCACTTCCCCACTGACGAAATGTGGCCTCCCTTTGTCTGTTCTATAAATACTTTCATGGCTTCTGCTCGGACAAACTGAAGTCACTGGTGCCTCCTCAACAGGTGTTTTCTTGTGCAACCAGATTGACAACTGGGTCCCACTCATTCACAGTTAGGTTAGCCAAATGCAGACAACAATTCTACTCCTGCAGCTTCTTCTCTCGCACTTCCCGCCTGTGGAACCCGCTCCCGTATTCTTGCTTTCCTGACGGCTACAACCTCCAAGAATTTAAATACAATGTCAATACTCATCTTTTAACCACTTGACTCTAGTTCTTTCCCCACGCCGTATTTCCTTTTTCTCCACCTTTGAAACTGTCATCACACTTGCATTCTCATCTTTCTATTGCTCCTTTCTAACTGGTTCGTCTTCCTCTTCACTCGCTTCTAATTAATCTTTTTACACTTATGTAGCCCCCTGCATATCAGTGGCATTACCACCTTTCTCAGGATGAAATGATTTAAAAAAAAAAAAAAAAGACAATAAAACTTTCAGGATTCATATTTACAGGATGAATTTGAGTGTATTGAATGCTAAAGGGTTAAATTTGTGCTTTGTTAAAAACATTGTTGTATGATGTAATGTCATTTTAAATTGTGCAGGTAAACAAGCATTTACAGGGAAAATTAAGTAACATATTTACTCTATTTACATTGTTCAAAATGTTGTCCTCATCTTTGTTGCCATATTCACTTTCAATGTCTGTCTATATTTCTGAGATGAGGTATTGTAATTATTTACACTATTTACATTGTTTGGACTGTTGTCCTCATCTTTGTTGCCATATTCACCTTCAATGTCTGTCTATATTTCTGGGATGAGGAATTGTAATTATTTACACTATTTACATTGTTTGGACTGTTGTCCTCATCTTTGTTGCCATATTCACCTTCAATGTCTGTCTATATTTCTGAGACGAGGTATTGTAATTATTTACACTATTTACATTGTTTGGACTGTTGTCCTCATCTTTGTTGCCATATTCACCTTCGATATCTGTCTATATTTCTGAGATGAGGTATTGTAATTATTTACACTATTTACATTGTTTGGACTGTTGTCCTCATCTTTGTTGCCATATTCACCTTCGATATCTGTCTATATTTCTGAGATGAGGTATTGTAATTATTTACACTATTTACATTGTTTGGACTCTTGTCCTCATCTTTGTTGCCATATTCACCTTCAATGTCTGTCTATATTTCTGGGATGAGGAATTGTAATTATTTACACTATTTACATTGTTTGGACTCTTGTCCTCATCTTTTTGCCATATTCACCTTCAATATCAGTTTATATTTCTGAAATGAGGTATTGTAATTATCTGAATTGTTTGACAATTGTACTCATCTGTATTGCCATATTCACAACATACTTTGGCCATCGTATACTCTGTCCTCCTTCGGATTCCATACATTGGAATTTCAAACCAAACCCTTTATTTAAGGGTAGGTATGTTGTGTGTGTGTGTGTGTGTGTATATATATATATATATATATATATATATATATATATATATATATACAAAAGCAATAGAGAGGAAAGCCAAAAATGGCCACTCCCAAGGTATAATAGAATAAAAAAGTACTGAATACAAATTCAGCAAAAAGAAATTAGAACAAAATATATTTAGCAAAAAAGTTGTCACACCTAGCTACCTGGGTTTCAATCTTGAGGTATATTTGTATTTATATTTTTTTTAATTTTATATATATATATATATATATATATATATTTGTAATGAATTATTTTGAAAATTATTTTTACCAATACTCGTATTTAAGTAGATATTCTGTTTTTTTTTAATTAAACAGTATTTTTATATTTATATCTACTAGCCTGATTTTTTACGATAAATTTTTATTATGAAAATGTGTGCTACCCAGCAGGATTCGAACCTGCGACCCCTATTACATAGGGGAAGCATACCATTTGATCTGGTACCATCTTGACCACTCGACCATGGATAGCATCTTGATCAGACGAGGTTTTTATCATGCTTATATAACTCAATTTTTGATCTATCGTAAACAAGCATATCTGCTCTGAAATGTATCGTAATATCAACAAATGTAAATATGTTATGGAAATTAACGAATTTTAACAAAACTTATGATGGTGCATTGAGCACTGAAAGTTGGTAGCTTTTGAGTAGCAAAGGGACAATTTAAAAAAAAAAGTTTTTTTTATAATCATATCGCCCCAAGCAGGGTATTTTATTGCCACTGTTGTGCAGGGGGTTACATAGGAAGAAAGTTATGAGAAAGAATGAGAGGTTATAGGGGGTGTCAGGAAGTGGGTAAGAGAAGGATGAGAATACTGATGAAAGTGGAGTGGACGGAGAAGGGAGCATGAGAGAGAGGATGCAGGTTAGTGAGATAGGAGATGACTATTGACTTTACATTTAAGTTCTTGAAGATTGTAGCTGTCAGAAAATATATATAGAACCAAGTTCCAATTCCAGTCAGGTTCGTTGCATTCACTTACACACAAATACTCTTGGGTAAGGTATTTATCCATCTCTTCTTCTTACAGCTATGGGTTGAATAACAGGACAAACTGAGACCTATAACCTTGGACGGAAAACAGTCTCCTGCACAAAAAGCAGCAAACTACCTTGGAAAATCTGTCTCCCTAGCCAGTCATAAATAAACATGATTGAGGATGAACAATCAAGCCATGTATATTTAATAAAGGGTTTAGCATTAAATTTTCTGAAAGTAACACAAATTGAAAATTGCCTTATGCAGGCTGAAGAGCACAGCATTTGAAATGTTCAGATGAAAACAATGATGGCGATAACTGTCCACCATGTATATATATAAAAGCATGCGGTGTAGATATAGAATAATCCAAAGGAGTATCCTGAAAATAAAGTGGTAGGATAACTCTCTAAGAGAGCTCTAAATATATATGTATATAAATACATATAGAGCAAATAGAAAAAATTTAGGCAGACACATTATTTCATGGTAAATCAGAAGTATAGGCCTATTTCAGGTGAACCATCATCAGCTTCTGTCTTTATTGAAAAATCTTCATGTTTTATAAATTGTGCTTCCTTTTTATTAGTCCAGCGGTGGTAGTTTACCCCACGTACTGAGAGCTGCTCAACCCTTACTGCTTGGGAATTTATATTTTACCTACAGCTAATTATGCAGTCAGTTAAGTACAATACATGATAAATGCTTGAATGATCATGTCTCAAAAGAGGATTTTCCTGCAGTTGGTTGCCATTACTTTCCATGGTAAACTGATTGCCAACCAAAGTTATAGAATCCAAACTGTCCTGCTATTTAACCCATTGCTGAAGAGAGAAGCACCAAATTAATACTTTTTCAAAGGGTATTTGTGCGTAAGTGAATGCAATGAATGTACCTGGAATTCAAACTCAGCTCTCTAATTTCTCATTAGGAGCTGATATCCATTTTTCATCAGGTGATCTGAAAAGCCTAGGTTCATGCCAATTTCACTTCAGAAAGTTCAGGGACAATAAACAGTATTTACTATAATCAGGTTTTTTAATGTGACACCTGCAGAGGGAGACATTATAACAAAAATTAATAGAAGATTGTTTTGGCACTAAATGAGAATTTAATCCACCACTTTCTCACTTATGTCTTCATTCCTCAAAGTTAAAAAAAAAGGGGGGGGTGAGGAGGAAGAAGGAAAAAAGAATTTTTTTAATAATGAAATTGGAAGGGAATAAAGATTTTTTTCATAGGTAAACTGCTTGAAAATTTCTAAAGGGACACTTAATGTCTAATCCTTCCAACTATGTTCTTAAGACTTAAGAAATCCCAACCAAAAAGAGGACAAAGAGGGATTATTTTCGTTCATTTCAAAAGTCAAGTCTTTCAAACTGGGTGGGGAGCGAGTTCGAATTCCAGCTGAATTCATTGGACACACAAATACCCTTGGGAAAGGTATTAATCCGTCTATTCCTTCCAGGACAGATTGGGTTCTATAGCCTTGGTCAGCAACCAGTCTACTACAGAAAGCAATGGCAACCTACTGCGGGATAATCTTCTGCTCAGTCAGTCATGTCTCTTTCGAGACATGATCGCCCAAAGTGTGTATCACGTATGTCACTTAACTGACTGACTGAATATAATAGTTGAAAACATGATTAAGCCTTCTACTGGTTATAAAGTGGGGGATCAGTTTTATATTGTTATGAAGTAATAAACTGATCTCTCAGTAATTACTACATAATAATATAATACATCTCTTCCCCCTCTAGCTATGAGTCAAATAACAGGACAGATTTGGTTCTATAGCCTTGGTTGGCAACCAGTCTACCGCAGAAAGCAATGGCAACCTACTGTGGGATAATCTTCTGCCCAGTCAGTCATGTCTCTTTCGAGACATGATCGCCCAAGCGTGTATCATGTATGGCACTTAACTGACTGACTTGTATTTCAGTTGCTAACTCATTAATTTTATTATTATTACTGTAACTATTACTGCATATGAATGTACTTCATAGTACAGTGGATATCAACTCGGAATGAGAAAGCAGACAGCTGAGTTCAAATTCCAGCTGAATTAATTGCATTCACTTATGCGCAAATATCTATGGGGAAAATTAATCTATCTCTTCTCCCTTCAGCTATGGGTTAAATAGCAGAACAGATTGGGTTCTATAGCCTTAGTTGGCAACCAGTCTACCACAGAAAGTTATGGCAAACTATGTGCATTGTGGTGCAAGGATGTGCGTTGTGGTGCAGTGGATATCGGCTGGGAACGAGAAATCGAGGAGCAGAGTTCGAATTCCAGTTGAATTCATTGCATTCACTTACATGAAAATACCCTTGGAAATGTATTAATCCGTTTATTCCTTCCAGTTATGAGTTAAATAACAGGAGAGATTGGGTTCTATAGCCTTGGCTGGCAACCAGTCTACTAGAGAAAGCAATGGCAACATACTGGGAGATAATCTTCTGCCCAGTCAGTCATATCTCTTTCGAGACATGATCGCCCAAGTATGTATCAAATCTGAAAGAGTTAACAATATGTATTTGCCCATATAGTTCCATGAGGTTCTCTTTCAGGTTTTAGTTGGTCGGCAACATTTTATAGATTCTTTTGGCTGGATATAAATCCTTGAATCACAACCGGAGTTGATAACAACAGCAAACCCTATTAACAACTGACTGTTCTCTGCTCAAAACCTATTTTTATAGGGGCTAACACCGAATTTGCATATTTCTAGAAACTTTTGAATTCTCAAAATTTTACTGGAACATTCTGACATTTTTCAAACGTTCTATTTCTAATTTCCTTATTTTTACAACTACTTCATGAACTAAAACTTTTTTGAAAGAACACTTAGGACTCAATACAGTCCATTACTATAACTTTTTATACATTATTAATATTATCTAAATCTAAACTCATTTATAAATGGAACTTTGTCTGTGTGTGTGTGTGTGTGTGTGTGTTACTTATAGACGCCGAAACGGCTGAACCGATTTTCTTGAAAATTTACACAGTTGTGCTATAAGCATCTGCGAGTGTTCTTAGCTAGGTTTTGTGCCAAGGTACCCCCCGATAAATATCGATAATCGAAAAAATCGGGTTATAGAAGGAGTGGTCTGATTTTAATCAAATTTGATACACTCATAGACAAAGACATAAGAAATGATATTCAGAAGTTTCAAGGTTGCAGTTCTTACAATAGTGCAAAAAATCGATAATATATATATATATCAAAATGTTTGTGTGTGTGTCTGTTTATCAATCTGTATGTTCTTTGTACGAATCCACAAATTTTATTCGATTCTCACCAAACTTCACACAAATATTCTTTAGGCTGAGTCTGAGCTCCAGGACCATGGATTAGTTTTAAAGCTTTCATTACACCCAAGCAACGCTGGGCTATACTGCTAGTATTTTGATAAATGAATATTTTATTTTTTTATTTTGCCTTCAAAATTCAGTTTAAATTTGACTTACATCCATTCATTTTTCTTTCAGTCTACGGTTTCGCTTTAACTGGAAACAACTATTGCCTTTTAGTCTTTCGTGCCAACGTCCAAAGAGTCTGAGCTCCAGGACCATGGATTAATTTTAAAGCTTTCATTACACCCGAGCAACGCCGGGCTATACTGCTAGTTTTTATATATAAATGCATCCTCGTAACACTGACTGATTACGGTTATATATGGAGTACAGTTGCCGGAGTAACAAATGAAAACAATAAGATATTGCCGATAAGGAGGCAAAAAATGAAAATAAAATTATCTGTATGGCCAGTATTTTGGATTGAGGTGGAATCTCTTTTTTGTGGGTGATGTAGGGGCTTGTATAATTCCCCCGAACAATAAATAAAAAGGAAAATACACTACAAATAAGATAAAATAAACTTTTATTTATTTTCGTAAAAAAAATGTAGTTGTCCGTATAAAGATGTAGAAAGAAAGGAATTGAGAGTGTGAAAGGGAAAGAAAGGGACTATGTGTTGCGAGTGAGATGAGAGAAAGAGAGAGTGAAACAATGTTCATTGATGTGTGATACTGTCTGTTGTGTGGTCTGCTGTATTCTCTCTATATGTACTCTGAACTGCCCGTTCCTCTCTCTGGTGGAGAAAGTTTGTACTGTCTTTTTATATTCATGGTGAGGCTCCTGGAAATCGAGAAATAGGTTTCTTTTATCGAGCCCTGATTGGTCAAAATTCATATTTTTGACCATGTGATGTGTTTTTAACTACGCCTGAGTTTTTGAGTGCGCCGTTCTTGTTTTTGACCCCAAATGATTTAGTAAGGGGTGAATGCCCGCGCAATTGTATTTTTAGAGACACACGTTGTGTGAATTGTGTGTGTGTGTGTGTGTGTGTGTGTGTGTGTGTGTGTGTGTGTGTGTGTGTGTTGAGCTTGGAAAATAAAACAAGAAACAGCACAGTGAGAGAGGTGACCTGGAAGATGGTATAGATAGTTGGGTATTGAAGCTTATTTCAGGTGAGCTGATCAGAAGGCTACTGGTTTAACTACCTGTTTACTTGAGTGTCACTGAGCAGGTCCTTTTAAGCAGTTAGGGTGGGTACTAAGAGTTTTTGTCATGTTTTTGCTTAAGCAATGTTTTAATTTGCTTCAATATTTAAATTTTATTTTTTAATTTTTGGGGACGGGTGGCGGGTATGAGCCAGATGCAATGCTCGGATCCCCTGCTTAGAAAGTGATTTTTTGTATTTTGCTTTTGTAGCTTCCACATCTGGCTGACAGGTTTCGGTGTGGTGTGAATAAAAAAGACGTCTCATGTTAAGTAGAGTATAACACACGTGAATATATAAGCGAATGTTCTCACAAATAATAATAATGTGTGTAGGAAGTGGCGCCACACCATGTAAAGGTACATTTGGTGGAGGTCTATAAATACGCCTACACCAAATGGTGGGCAGATATTGTTTCCGTTCTACAAATTCTAAACAAAAATACACTGCTTCTAACATTTCATAACATATTTTGACAAGTTAAAATCTGTTGAAACGTAAACTGCCTCTGGCCTGACAACAATTCAGTCAGACTGCATTTGCTTATCCAGTAGTCATCAACCCTTGCATTCAAAAAATACACTGCTTCTAACATTTCATAACATATTTTGACAAGTTAAAATCTGTTGAAACGTAAACTGCCTCTGGCCTGACAACAGTTCAGTCAGACTGCATTTGCTTATCCAGTAGTCATCAACCCTTGCATTCAAAAAATACACTGCTTCTAACATTTCATAACATATTTTGACAAGTTAAAATCTGTTGAAACGTAAACTGCCTCTGGCCTGACAACAATTCAGTCAGACTGCATTTGCTTATCCAGTAGTCATCAACCCTTGCATTCAAAAAATACACTGCTTCTAACATTTCATAACATATTTTGACAAGTTAAAATCTGTTGAAACGTAAACTGCCTCTGGCCTGACAACAATTCAGTCAGACTGCATTTGCTTATCCAGTAGTCATCAACCCTTGCATTCAAAAAATACACTGCTTCTAACATTTCATAACATATTTTGACAAGTTAAAATCTGTTGAAACGTAAACTGCCTCTGGCCTGACAACAATTCAGTCAGACTGCATTTGCTTATCCAGTAGTCATCAACCCTTGCATTCAAAAAATACACTGCTTCTAACATTTCATAACATATTTTGACAAGTTAAAATCTGTTGAAACGTAAACTGCCTCTGGCCTGACAACAATTCAGTCAGACTGCATTTGCTTATCCAGTAGTCATCAACCCTTGCATTCAAAAAATACACTGCTTCTAACATTTCATAACATATTTTGACAAGTTAAAATCTGTTGAAACGTAAACTGCCTCTGGCCTGACAACAATTCAGTCAGACTGCATTTGCTTATCCAGTAGTCATCAACCCTTGCATTCAAAAAATACACTGCTTCTAACATTTCATAACATATTTTGACAAGTTAAAATCTGTTGAAACGTAAACTGCCTCTGGCCTGACAACAGTTCAGTCAGACTGCATTTGCTTATCCAGTAGTCATCAACCCTTGCATTCAAAAAATACACTGCTTCTAACATTTCATAACATATTTTGACAAGTTAAAATCTGTTGAAACGTAAACTGCCTCTGGCCTGACAACAGTTCAGTCAGACTGCATTTGCTTATCCAGTAGTCATCAACCCTTGCATTCAAAAAATACACTGCTTCTAACATTTCATAACATATTTTGACAAGTTAAAATCTGTTGAAACGTAAACTGCCTCTGGCCTGACAACAATTCAGTCAGACTGCAGTTGTGTATCCAGTAGTCATCAACCCTTGCATTAAAAAAAAAAACAACAAGTTACGCACTACTTCTTTCGATTAACCACATTACATTTTTTAATAATTTCGTCCCAAGCAGGTTGATACTGCCACTGGGAAGCAGGGGCTTAAAGGGAGCAAAAGAGAATGAAAAAACTTAGAATATCTAAAGATAAAGACAGAAGATGGTGATTAACATTGATTTAAATGTTTGAAGATTGTAGTTGGCAGGGAAGCAAGAAAACATAAGGAAGATCCCCATGCAAGAAAGGCAAGAAAATAAACTACTTAAAAAGAACTGATGGTTGCATTAAATGAATTCAACAATTAAATAGCGAGACCTAGTTTCCAATCTAGTCAGTCAGTTAACTGCCATATGTGATACATGATTGGTCGATCATGTCTCAAAAGAAACACGACTGACTGGGCAGAAGATTATCCCACAGTAGGTTGCTATTACATTCTGCGATAGACTGGTTACATTATTTCCTTCAAAGATATTTTGCTGGTAATATTTTTTTTCCTTTAAAAACGTATTCCTGGAATCTTTACAATAAAAGCCTATTTTTACACTTTCATAGTGTTGTGACTCGAATTTGGGGATAAACTATTTACCCATTGTTATGATGTATATAGCTCCGTAAAACACGGATACGAAACGGCCCCATGAAAGTAAGGCTGGCTCTGTAGGCTTACCTCCCTTAAATAAAGGAATAAAGATACTTACCTTACTAGATAGCTTGTGTGTTCACGTGTTATTCATTATCGTTCACCATCAGCACCAAAACACCCATAGATTTCTACTCATTCTCTGACCGTCTTTAAATTTTGTTTACTGGCCATGTTGTATTGTAGGATTCTTTTAGATTTTGTTTTTTACAATAATTTTTTTATTTGTCTGTGAAAAAGAATTTTTTGGCGGACATGATAGTGTTGTGACTCGAATTTGGGGATAAACTATTTGCCCGTAGATGTCTATTAATACTCTGACTTACATAAGCAACCGACAATTTGTAATGAATTATTTTGAACATTATTTTTACAAATTGCTTTTCACCAAGTTTCGTTAAAATTGGTTAATTTCCGTAACATGTTTATATTTGTTGATATTACGATACATTTCAGAGCAGATATGCTTGTTTACGATGAATCGAAAATTGTTATATAAGCATGATAAGAACCTCGTCTGATCAGGAGGCTATCTATGGTCGAGCGGTCTAAGACGTTACCAGATCAAATGGTAGCTTTCCCTATGTAAATAGGGGTCGCAGGTTCGAATCCTGCTGGATAGTACGCATTTTCGTAATAAAAATTTATCGTAAATAATCAGGCCGGTAGATATAAATATAAAATACAGTTTAATTAAAAAAACAGAATATCTACTTAAATACGAGTATCGGTAAAAATAATGTTCAAAATAATTACAAATTGTCGGTTGCTTATAACCAAGTTTCGTTAATTTCCGTAACATATATATATATATATATATATATATATATATATATATATATATATACTAGGTGCGATTGGTAAATTGTCGCAATTATTTTATTATTTCAAATATTCTTTAGGCTGAGACTGAGCTCCAGGACCATGGATTAGTTTTAGGAGTAGATAGATCTATCTATCGCCCGGTTCACACTCCACCCACGTCTATTGAACAGGTTAAGAGGCTCATCCCTTGTTCCCTGTTTAGGATGTGGTTTCCGGTTTTCTCTTTTCCAATCTTTTCACTATTACGTAGCCCCCTGCACATTAGTGGCGTTACCGCCTTGCTCGGGGTGATACGATTAAAAAAAAAAAATTACACCCGAGCAATGCCGGGCTATACTGCTAATCAAAAATAAAGAAATGTACTGCCATTATACAAAAAAAAAAAAAAAATTATTTCTCCCTAACCACAGATTTTCTCTTTTTCAAACAAAGGGACCATTCCATTTAAATAGTGCACAGGTGTGAACACAAATGTTTCATGAATAGATATTAAACTGAAGAATATTTAACGTCTAGCATTTTAATATTGCACACATTTCCATTATTGTTGAGGCTTTTGTAGTTTTTATTTGATAGTATCATTTAAACTCTCTGCTCCCTTCTTGTGTCATTTTATTGTCACAGGAATTCCTTCCTTTGTTATAGAAGTCAAACGTCTATTTCCAGCCATTCTTCTGTTATTGACAACAGGAGTGCCGTTACATTTTATATCCACCACATTCAATTATTATGTAAAAGATTTGGACAAGAATTGGTTGTCATTGGCTATTAATTTCTTTCTTTGGGCAATAGACTAAATGACTCAAGATAAATCTTTGTTGTCCAAGAAGGATAAGAACAAGAAAGAAAGAAAGAAAGAAAGAAAGAAAGAAAGAAAATCCATGGTGTTCACATAGTTTAAGTAACAGCAAACCAACACCTATTACCAATCTTACTTGGGCATTAATTCTTCTTCTATGTGCCCTGTCCCTTCAGGACGTAGGCGATCATGGTTCTCCACGTCTCCCTATCCCTTGTGGCTCTTAGTATGTTTGCTCCTGTTACACCTCGCAACCCCCATTCTGCAATCCACAAGCTCAAGCCCATAAATCTAGAACATAAATGTATAGAAACTAGCATGGTCACAAAATAAGGGACCAGTTTATATATTGATTATAACATAGATTTGATCCCCCACTTTATATCCACATTATAATTTCTTATAAACACTTGGCATATATATTCTTCTTCTATGTGCTCTATCCCTTCAGGACGTAGGTGATCATGGTTCTCCACGTCTCCCTATCCTTTTTGGCTCTTAGTATGTTTGCTCCTGTTACACCTCACAACCCCTGTTCTGCCATCCACAAGCTCAAGCCCATAAATCTAGAACATAAATATATAGAAACTAGCATGGTCACAAAATGAGGGACCAGTTTATATATTGATTATAACATAGATTTGATCCCCCACTTTATATCAACATTATAATTTCTTATAAACACTTGGCATATATATTCTTCTTCTATGCGCCCTGACCCTTCAGGACGTAGGCGACCATGGTTCTCCACGTCTCCCTATCCCTTGTGGCTCTTAGTATGTTTGCTCCTGTTACACCTCGCAACCCCCGTTCCGTCATCCACCTGATCAGGCCCTGCAAATATGTTATCTGCTGCCTTCCTCTGTCTCTTTTTTCTTCTATCTGGCCTGTCAGTATCAGGTTCACCAGGCTCTCCTTCCTCATTTCGTGTCCCAGGAACTTCAGTTGTCTCTTCCTGATACTCTGTATTAATTTCCTTTTTGTTGCCATTCTTTCCAACACTTCGTCTTTGCTTGCATGATCAGTCCACGATATCCGCAGGATCCTTCTGTAGAACCACATTTCCGGGCAGTAATTATAGAATAAAAAACTCTTTCAGTTTTGAGTAAGGCACTACTGATGTTAACTAGTCTACTCAAAAAACAAAATGGGAAAAATTTACAGTATTTACATTATTTGGACTCTTGTCCTCATCTTTGTTGCCATTTGTACGACGTTTAATAATAGATCATTCGATTTGTCTATATTTCTGAGATGAGGTAGTATTTACAGTATTTACATTATTTGGACTATTGTCCTCATCTTTGTTGCCATTTGTTCGACGTTTAATAATAGATCATTCTATTTGTCTATATTTCTGAGATGAGGTAGTATTTACAGTATTTACATTATTCGGACTATTGTCCTCATCTTTGTTGCCATTTGTATGACATTTAATACTAGATCATTCTATTTGTCTATATTTCTGAGATGAGGTAGTATTTACAGTATTTACATTATTCGGACTATTGTCCTCATCTTTGTTGCCATTTGTATGACATTTAATACTAGATCATTCTATTTGTCTATATTTCTGAGATGAGGTAGTATTTACAGTATTTACATTATTTGGACTATTGTCCTCATCTTTGTTGCCATTTGTAGAACGTTTAATCATTGATCATTCTATTTGTCTATATTTCTGAGATGAGGTAGTATTTACAGTATTTACATTATTTGGACTATTGTCCTCATCTTTGTTGCCATTTGTAGAACGTTTAATCATTGATCATTCTATTTGTCTATATTTCTGAGATGAGGTAGTATTTACAGTATTTACATTATTTGGACTATTGTCCTCATCTTTGTTGCCATTTGTAGAACGTTTAATAATTGATCATTCTATTTGTCTATATTTCTGAGATGAGGTAGTATTTACAGCATGTACATTATTTGGACTATTGCCCTCATCTTTGTTGCCATTTGTACGAGGTTTCGGTCGTTGTATGCTCCGGCCTTCTTCAGGTGCTAGGAATTTCAAACCGAACCCTTTATTAGAATCACTGGGGTATATCATCCTCATTCCTTGCGTAAAGCTTCGATTGGAAATCATGAGTTATCTCCCTCTAATCCTGCAACGTCTGTATCCACAGGGCTAGGTGTCTTGACCCATGACCCGGTGGATATAGACTTTGGTTAGTTCTTGACTTGACTCTTAGAGTTGTGAGTTCAATACCAGGCTACAGCAGTGATGAACAAGTAATTTGCATGGTTAGAGGGAGATAACATGACTTCCAATTGAGGCTTTATGCAAGGAATGGAGTTCATATACCCCAGTGATTGTAATAAATTCCTAGCACCTGAAGAAGGCCAGAGCGTACAACGGCCGAAACGTCGTATAAATGGTAACAAAGATGAGGACAATAGTCCGAATAATGTAAATACCGTAAATACTACCTCATCTCAGAAATATAGACAAATAGAATGATCTATTATTAAACGTCGTACAAATGACAACAAAGATGAGGACAATAGTCCGAATAATGTAAATACTGTAAATACTACTTCATCTCAGAAATATAGAGAAATACTAAGGAACAAATTTGTTTAGAATAATTTTTACAGATTAGCAACTGAGATCTTTGTCAGGGTTAAAAAGAAAAGTTTTTTTTCTAGTTTCTTTATTCCTTTCAAAAGTGGGGTCCTTACAGCGAGACTATTCTGGGGACCCTAGAAGTTATGCTAGCATTCGTCATCGGAGGCCACAATTTAAACAATATAAGGTACACAGATGATACAGTGCTGATAGCAAACACAGAAAGGAAACTATAAGACCTCCTACAGAAAGTAGCTGAAGAGAGTGACAAGAAAGGACTACAAATAAACTGCAAGAAAACCGAATGCATGGTCATCAGCAAAAAGGGCAGTCCAAAATGCCAAATACAGGTGAGGGACACTAAAATCAAGCAGGTACAGAAATTTAAATACCTGGGATGTATTCTAACAGAAGACGGAAAGTGCAACACAGAGATCCGAAGGCGAATTGGCATGGCGAAGGAAGCCTTCCAGAAGTTGAGTAAAGTATTAAGAAACAGGACAATTTTACTAGAAACAAAGAAGAGAGTAATGGATTGCTATGTGATGTCGGTTCTTCAATATAGCAGTGAATGTTGGACAATATCTTCGAGAATGAAGGAAAAACTTGAAGCAGCTGAAATGTGGTTCTACAGAAGGATGCTGTAGATATCATGGACCGAGCAAGTGAGCAATGATGAGGTTTTGGAAAGGATAGAAACGAAAAGGAAATTAATACTGAGCATCAGAAGAGACAACTAAAGTTCCGGGGACATGCAATGGGGAAGGAGGGCTTGGAGAACCTGATACTAACAGGCCTGATAGAGGGAAAATGAGATAGAGGAAAGCAGCAAATAACATATTTGAAGGACTTGATCAGGTGGATGGCGGAACGAGGGTTGCATTGTGCAACAGGAGTAAGCGTGCTAAGAGCCACCGCGGATAGGGAGATGTAGAGAGCCATGATCGTCTACGTCCTGAAAGGACATGGCACATAAAAGAAGAAGAAATGCAGAAGAAATTGATCCCTGATTTTTAAAGAGTTATTTATACTTTGTTTTTATAAACAAATGTCAAGTTAAAAATTGTACCCACATCATTAATAGTCAGTTAAGTGCCATACTTGATGCATGCTTTGGCGATTAGTTCTCGAAAGAGACATGACTGACTGGGCAGAAGATTTTCCCGCAGTAGGTTGCCATTACTTTCTGCAGTAGACTGGTTGCCAACTGAGGCTATAAAACCAAATCTACCTTGTTATTTTAAAACACATTGCTTAAGTTTTGTTAGTTAAGCCAAATATACACATACGAAGGGCCTTCAATAAATTTCCGGACTTTTTTGTAACGGCATTTAAAATTATTGTAGGCTCTTGAAATTGTATTATTTATTACTATATATCTGATAAGATGACAGACCCATTTTTATCATTTCAGGTTGAAAGGGACGCAGGATTGCAACACACTTTACTAAACCCTGATCGTCACAGCTGATGCTTTTTAAAAATGCAGTCCGAGCAAGAAGACATTCTGAAAGAAAGATACGCAACAAAGTTTTGTGTTAAACTTGGAATAAACGCTACAGAAACGTATGGAAGGCTTCAGACTGCTTACGGACTCTCCTGCATGGGGCGATCATCGGTTTTTGAGTGGCAAAAGAGTTTCAAGGAAATCTCAAGTTTTCCGTCCATGGTATCCTCAGCATCCTTCTGTAGAATATTTCAAGTTATTCCTTCATTTTTTATGAGATTGTCCAGTATTCACTGCCATAGTGAAAGACAAACATCATATAACTATACAGAAATCTCTTTGTTTCCAGCAAAATTTTCCTGTCTCTTAATACTTTACTCAGCTTCTGGAAAGCACCCTTGGCCATGCCAATATGCCTTCAGATCTCTGTAACACACTTTCTGTTCTCTGTTAGAACACTTCCCAGATGTTTAACTTTCTACACCTGTTTGATTTAGTATCCCTAACTGGTAATTGGCATTTTCGGCTCCTCTTTTTACTGATGACCAGGCATTCAGTTTTCTTGTGGTTTATATGTATTTTTTTGTTCTGCTTTTTTTTTTCAGCTTCAGAAAGTATCCGACTATTTTTCCCCACAAAAACTAATGCCAAGTGAGTGAAGTCCTTTAGGTGGGTGGTCACGCTTCTCTTCCTGTGCATGCATAAAAAATATTCACACCGGTAGCCTGCGTGAGTCCCCAGCTATTACGCCGCCTAGAGTACAGGCGTGTCGTGCATGTTCGTTGGATTTTCGTTTTCTCGCAAGATGATCAAACGCATCAAGCAGAGTTATAGCCTCAAGATTTGCAAAAAGCTTGATGGTAAATAAGCTCAAATCACCCAAAAGCTTCAACAATGGCAATGGTACCATGGGTAAAACTCAGATCAATCAGTCAGTTAAGTGCCATACGTGATACATGCTTTGGCGATTAGGTCTCGAAAGAGACATGACAAACTAGGCAAAAGATTTTCCCCCAGTAGGTTGCCATTACTTTCTATAGTAGCCACAGAACCCAATCTGTCCTGTTATTTAACCCATAGCTAGAGGGAAGAGACGGATTAATACTTTTCCAAAGTCCATCTGTGCGAAAGTAAATGCAACTGGAATTCGAACTCGGCTCTCCGATTTTTCGTTCAACAAAACACATCCGATTTTTCCAGCAAAAACTAATGCCAAGTTAGCGAAATCCTTTAGGTGGGAGGTGATGCTGCTCTTCCTGTGCATGAGTGATAATTTTCGCGCTGATACGCTGCGTCAGTTACCAGTTGTTATGCCTAGAGTACGGACGTGTAGTGCGTGCTCGTCAGATTTTCATTTTCCCGCAAGATGATCGAACGCATCCAGCAGAGACATTGCATCAAGATTTGGCAGAAGGTTGGTGATACTCAAGCTCAAACCATCCAGAAGATTCCACAGGCCTTTGGCGATGACACCATGGGTAAAACTCAGATCGAGGAATGGTAAAAATGCTTAAAAAAAGGTTGCACCTCAGTGGATAGTAGGGCAGGCTATCCACCGGCCAAAACGAGAAGCCGATTGACAAGATTCATCAGCGTATTCCATCTTAACGTTGGATTTGTGTATGCGGAAAGTGTCGGCGAAATACGTCCGCTCATTTCCGTCCACAGAATCCAAGCCTTCCTGGTCAAAAACAACTGTAGGGATTGAATAAAAATACGAAATAAAATAAAAAAACACTAAATAAAATAAAAATACAAAATAAAATAAAAACTACGAAATAAAATAAAAGTACAAAATAAAATAAACATAAAAATCTCCCAGGAATCCTCTGACAGGAAATACAATTTACGCATGTGCAAAAAAGAGAGGCTTCCTGGCGCCTAAAATAAACTATCTCTTTTTCTGTTGGACATTGACTGGTAAAGTCGTGCCGACTGTCCGGGAAGGAATTTCCCCAACAAGAGGTCGTTGGAATCAAAAAATAAATCAGTGTCCAAACTGTCCCTCTAGTGTCTCTGTATCTTTCCTTTTCTCTTTGCCTATTTATTTCAGCGACGAAAGCTATTCAACAAGTCTTGGATGTTTAGGTGAAAAAACCAACCCAGCAGTAATAGTCATAACATCCATACAACCTACCAATTTGGTTCACTGTGTTGTGCTAGACAATTTTTCTCTCCCGAATCTATCTTACACTCTCAAGTCTACCATTCGGCCATTCTTTGACTATTACTGCCACATTTGGTCTCGTGGGCTTGTTATATATTTATTAGTTTTCAGAGCACTTTCAAAAGATGCCGCACACTGGGATTACCTTATCAAACCAATAACGTAAAATTCGAAATCGAGTCTCATGGTCGGGACGCAACAGTTCTAATCACGCTCCCATATATATATATATATATATATATATATATATATATATATATATATTACGCTCTCACGCCCTGGTTGAGCACTATGGAAGAATGGTAGACTTTGAAAAACAGTAGCTACTCTTATATCTACGCATCGTTCATTCAGCAATGAATTAGAATACTCTCAGCTATTGGGCGTGTATAATGATAATATACACGCTAAAAAGTATGCCTCCTTCTACCGAGCGCCCGTAGCTCAAAGGTAGAGTCGCCGACTGACGCCAATTCGGTCGGGTTTCAATCGGCTGTCTAACCGTACTGATGAGCTGTGATGCAGTGAAACAGATCTGTCAGCGGATGACTATATATATATATATATATATATAGTAATTATTATCATTAATTATACTTTAGAACATGTACAAACTACTACAAAATTGTACATTTTGTTTCGACATTGAAAAAACAATGTCTCATCATGTAGTTAATAATGATGTGCGTGTGTGTGTGTGTGTGTGTGTGTGTGTGTGTGTGTGTGTGTGTGTGTGATTATTACCATCATTAACTACCTGATGAGACATTGTTCTTTCAATATCAAAACAAAATGTACAATTTTGTAGTAGTTTGTAGTTTGCACATGTTCTAAAGTAATAATTAATAATAAATATTCATTGCTCTTTTTATATTTTTAAATTAATGTTTTGAACGTTGAAATTATTTTCTTCGTTCCTTATTCATTTGGATATATATATATACAGAGAGAGAGAGAAAGTCGAAAGAGAGAAAATAATAGACAGAGAAATATATATATATATATATATATATATTGGCCAATGCTTATATATATATATATATATATATAGAGAGAGAGAGAGAGAGAGAGAGAGAGAGTACAAAAAGACAAGAAAATTATTAAAAGGGGTAAATAACCAAGACATTCATTCAGCACATACATAAATAAATACACACACATACACATTCAAAGAGAAAAAAAATCAAGCTAACACCAATGACCAGTGCATAAATGAATTTTGAACTGTATATAAAAATACGAAAAATAAGAAAATCTGCAATTAATTCTTGAATTCCTTCTGACGAGTGGGCCGAACGATTACAACTAGTTCCGCCTACTAAATTCCTGAGTTAAAGTCCTGACAAATTCTATTTGTATAAATCATATATGCGTTTTTGTAGGATGTATAGTATTATCAAAAACGTAAGTGGAGAAGGTAAAACCAAAGTTATAACCACTTGGCTATGCACCTATACATTAACATATTAATAATTAATGGATTTATATTTAATTCAACAGTTGTATTCAAACGTTTCTTTTTTGTTTTTTTTGTTTTTTACAGTGGATACTTCTTATTTGAACTAAACGCCCCATTTTAAAAGATGCGTCCCTACATCCCTAGCGTTTTTACTCAATGTAACCAACATTTTTTAATGTAATTAAAAGATTCTTCTGAATAATTTCTTTCGAGGAACGAAACATGTCATATCGAAATTTTTCCATTTTCTCCACTGTGAATCCGATTTATAGAGTTTACCATATTCTCATCGCTTTAAAGGAATATTATTGTCTCCTATTCTTATGTGTGTAGACGTAGCAGTAACATTTACAAAATTGGCCAATGCTTATAAAAGACACTGTAAAAGCCTTTATATCAGAGCAACCGACTTTAAAAATGAAAATAGGAAAAATAGATAAATAAATGAATGAACGCAGTCGAGTTTGTTAAGTGGAAGCAGACGACACATTTTAACTCAATAAAAAATTGTTTCTCCGACATATTCTCGCGTGTCGACTGTCGGCTGACACTTACTACAAAGCGATGTACATGAACTCTTTTTCGACGTCAAGACAGAAAAGAAAATCAAGAGACATTGAAAGAGAGAAAAGCAGAAGACAGGAAAAAAGATGGATGCCGTATTTGTGAATTCTGCTAATTAACTTGTCAGGTAAGAGACGTGGCTTCGTATGGAGGGAGAAAATAGGCTTTAACAAGAAAACAAGGAACTGGTATATGCGAGGGATTCTTAGAAAATATCAATAGAGATTTTTCACAATTTAATTAAAATTAATGTATAAAACGCCATAGATAATTCTACTGTAAAAGTACAATGTATATTGCATATCTATATATTATTTTACTTGTTATCATCTGTACTTTAAGAATTGTTGCCATATCTGGTCGGGTGCTCCTGCTATTCATCTCGGAGTTTTCGACAAAATCCAAAGGAGGATTTGCAATTTAATCGATCTAGATTCAGAAGCTCGACTTCAGTCACTTTCTCGCCGACGCGATGTGGCTTCCCGTTGTCTTTTTTATAAATATTATCACGGTGATGAGTTTCTGACCACATTAATTTACTTGTGCTACTAGATTGGCTTCTAGGTCCCACCCTTTTTACCGTCAGAATAGTCAAATGTAACCTGCACTTCTACTCTAATAGTTTCTTCTCTCCGCCTTGCCGCTTTTCGAACTCCTTTCCGTATACTTGCCTCTCTGATAGGTAAAATTTCCAAAAGTTTAAATGTGACGTCAGTTGCCATCTATCTTCTTGGTTCCTAATTTTCTCTTGTCTTTTCTTCAACATCCCCGGAAAATCGTTGTTTCTCTTTCCTTTTCTCTTGCTGTAACAGAACTATTTGCTTAGGGATGAAACGATTATATATATATATATATATGTGTGTGTGTGTGTGTCGAGGCAGCAGATAATTTTCTAAACATATACTGTTAAATATAACAGACAATGAATGTCTATTTATGTTTAATCATGAGCCGTTCTAAACATCCTATTTAGGCTTTAATTTCAGGTGAAAATAAAGACAAAATTCTCCAACATTTGGATATTTTTTTCATCGTTGTGGAGCTGTGGATATCGACTCGGAACGAGAAATCGGGGAGCCGAGTTCGAATTCCAGTTGAATTCCTTGCATTCACTTACGCGCAAATACCCTTAGGAAAGGTATTAATCCGTCTCTTCCTCCCAGTTATGGGTTAAATAACAGGACAGATTGGGTTCTATAGCCTTGGCTGGCAACCAGTCTACCACAGAAAGCAATGGCAAAATACTACAGGATAATCTTCTGCCCAGTCAGTCATGTCTCTTTCGAGACATGATCGCCCAAGCGTGTTTCACGTATGGCCCTTAACTGACTGACTAGTTCTAAGCTTTCGGCTCACACCAGCCATCTTCAGAGAGGTTACAGGGACGTTAACATAAAGACATCCACCATCAAAGATGATTTTATCTTGTGTTGACATAAAACATTACTAAGCAACGATAACAGTCGCCGAATAGCAGACACAATTCTTAAATTTGTAATGCGGTTCTATGACGTCATACTGCGTGAGAAACCGAAATATTAACAGAACCATATGTTTAAATGCAATGCAATGTGTTGTGACCAGATTGAAATGTGATTTTATTAAGTGTGGGTATTTTTTTATTATATATATATATATATATATATATATATATATATATATATATATATATAATTTATTTGTTTATCAGGCGGGTAGAAATAAATATATAAATATACTGTTTAATTAAAAACAGAATATCTACTCAAATACGAGTATCGATTGATATAATGTTCAAACAAATAAATTAATTATGTCGGTTGTTAAAACCATTCCGTTACTCTTCGGGATTTTCCGTAACATTATATTATTTTAGTCATTTTTAATAGGTTTTTCAATTTATCATTTTTGTTTAGTAGGTCTAAATTTGTTTTTAATTTCTGTGAATAATTCTGGGTTGTTCCTGTTGTACGTTGTGACATAGAGTCTGTTCGATTATGCATTTCTTTGGGTTTTCTAGTTCGTCTAGAGGTACTTTTCTTCCAGTTCAAAGCCCTTGTTTATAATTTTTGTATGGTAGACTCGTCTTTTTAGTTTCGTGCAGTTTTTACTGAAGATACCATGGACAGAACACGTGTGCAACGATGAGGTGTTGGAAAGGATGCAAACGAGAAGAAAATTGGTACTAAATATCAGGAAGAGACAAATGAGGTTCCTGGGGCATGTAATGCGGAAGGAAAGCCTGGAGAACTTGATACTCACAGGTCGGATAAATAGCAGGAGAGACAGGGAAAAGCAGCGCGAGACGTACTTATTTAAGTCTGAGCAAATGGTTGACGGAGTGGGGCTTAGAAGAGATACCAAGAGAAAAATTAATGAAGAGCGACAAGAGACAGAGCCAATTGAAATTCCATGATCGCCTACGTCCTGTACTTCGTGCTAAGGAACAGAGAATGGATTTTATGCAGCTTTTCGGGTGATGACTCTTAAAATAAAGATATTGTTGGGTGTCTGTAGGTTTGTGGTAGATATCTGTGATAATGTAGTTGTTCCTATTTCTACTGAGTATGTTTCAAAATGGTAATTCATGGAAACTATATTATTTGGTGAAGTTGATTTTCAGGTGTAAGTTCTAGAGTAGAGTGTGGAATTGGTTAATATCGCCCCATGAGGATTTCCAGAAAATGATGCAATCATCTAAGTATCGTTTCAACAGCTTCATAAACAAATTTAAACCAGTACTTAATAGATCATAACCCCCTACGCAAATGCAGACACAACACGTGCATAGAATGAGCAGATACACTAATCGGACCGAGTGCACTCGCACATACGCTTATACATACAAATATGTACATATACTAGAAAGCACGAACGCAGTGACACACACACGAAATCCTACACGACATAGGAAGTGTGTATATATGGATATATATGTATCTGTGTGTCTATCTCTATATATAAAAGCAAGATGTTTGTGTCTGTCTGGATGTCCTTTATACAAATCCACAATTTTTTATCCGATTCTCACCAAACTTCACAGAAATATTCTTTAGGCTCCCGGTCAGGTCATGGGCTACATATTTCTTCTGATTTCACTCTGATATCAGAAATCGATACCCCGATATCCGATCAGGTCTGATCAAGATCAGGATTTCAGCCCTTTATCCTGTTTTTTTTCTGTAGAATTTGCTCTAACTTGATAAAATTATAGTTTTTAGTTTCAAACATTAGTAGATCTTCTCAGACGACTCATTTTCTCCGATATCGGAAATCGATAACCCCGATATTCTATCGAATCTAATCAAAAACCGATATATGGCTCATTTCTTCCAATTTTACTCCCGATGGGTACGATAAGTTTTCATGGACTTACTTGAGTTAGTTTATCCTTGGATGACTTATTTGACTCCGATATTGGAAATCGATACCCCGATTTCTTATCGGGTCTGATCAAAATCAGATTTTCAGCCCTTTTATTTTAGTTTTTTGCTTCGGATTTTACTCTAAGTAGGTATAATTGCAGTTCTTAGTCTCAGCCATGATACCATTTACTCAGAGGACTTATTTAGCCTTCAAAATTCAGTTTGCGACAGAAAACGTATATGACATCGATACCAGAAATCAAAATTTGACTTACATCCATTCATTTTACTAAGTTCTACGGCTTCGAGATCAACTTTTCAACAACCTACGTCTTTCGTGTCAACGTCCAAAGAGTCTGAGCTCCGGGACCATGGATTAGTTTTAAAGCTTTCACTACACCCGATATTTGACCCATCCAAATTATTTTACTACCCGTTAAGGCTGAAAGAGATTCTCCCACAAGTATAAGATGTGAACTACTGTCCCACACAGCAAGACAATGACTGGTAACCACACTCTGCCTGAAGAAGGTTGCAAGACCCGAAACGTGTAGTAGAATATAAAATATAAAGATAAAAAAATCTACAATTTCTAAAAGAACACTTGCGGGTTCTCGTTTTATATAAAACTAGAAGTATATTCCGGCGTTGTGCGGGTGTAATGAAAGCTTTAAACTAAACCATAGTCCTGGAGCTCAGACTCTTTTGACGTTGGCACGAAAAACTAAAAAGTAATAATTGTTTCCAGTTAAAGCGAAACCGTAGACTGAAAGAAAAATGAATGGATGTAAGTCAAATTTTGATTTCCTGGTATCGATATCAAATTTTCTGCGCTATTTTAAAAACTGCAACCTTGAAACTTCTGAATATCGTTTCTTATGTCTTTGTCTATGAGTGTATCAAATTTGATTAAAATCGAAACACTCCTTCTATAACCCGATTTTTTCGATTATCGATTTTCGATATTTATCTGGGATATCTCGACACAAAACCTGGCTAAGAACACTCGCAGACGCTTATAGTAAAGCTGTGTAAATTTTCAAGAAAATCGGTTCAGCCGTTTCGGAGTCTATAGGTAACGGACACACACTTACACACACACACACACACACACACACACACACACACACACACACACACACACACAAAGTTCCATTTATAAATAATTTTAGATATTCACTATTCTCTCGTTGGAATCACTATAATATCCCCATTATATATATTATGATTTGTTTGAACATTATTTTTAATAGATACACTGTTTTTAATTAAGCAGTGTATTTATTTATAAATATATTTACCGACCTGAATATTTTTGAGAAGCTATATTAGGAAAATATTTAGGCCACTATATATATATGCAGTTTAAATAAAAACAGACTATCTACTTAAATACAAGTATTATTTAAAATAATGGAAACAACAAATTAATCAAAATATGTCGGTTTTTAATCCATTTCGTAAATCTCCGGAATATATATATATATATATATATATAACGGAAAGTATGTATTTACATTGTCTAAATTACACGCGAAATATTTCTTCATCCACCGAGCGTCAATAGCTTAGAGGTAGAATCGCCGACTGATATCAATTCGGTCGGGTTTCAATCCCGATTGGAAGCAATCAGATGCCTACCGTACTGATGAGCTTTTTTTTTTTTTGCTTATAAGCGTTTCACCCCGAGCAAGGCATGTCACTGCCACTACTGTGCAGGGGGCTACGTAGAGTGGAGAAAGGCTGATTAAATATAGGAAATGACAGAGGGTGGGTGATAGGCGGGTAAGGATACCGAGAATGAGGGTTGGATAGATGAGAGTGTTGTGAGAATAGTTGGGAGTTAGTGTGATAGGAGGTGTCTATTGACCCTACATTTAAACACCTGGAGATTGTAACTGTCGGGAAAGCAGACTTGTGGAAGGGAGTTCCACAGGCGGGAAGCGCGAGAAAAGAAGCTGTTGGAGTAGAATTTACGGTTACATCTTATTTGTTTAACTGTAAAAGGGTGGGACCTCGTTGCTAATCTAGTATCTCGTGTAAATTCGTGCTTAGGCGGCACCAGTGATCTGAGCTCATCGGAGCAGAAGCCATGAAAGTACTTGTAGAAGAGGCACAGGGAAGCCACATCACGTCGGTGTGAGAGCGGCTGCAGCCGGTCTGCCAAGTCAGTATCAACCACGTTACAGATCCTCCTTTGTATTTTGTCAAGAAGCCCAAGGAGAGCAGCAGGGGCACCCGACCAGATATGGCAGCAATATTCAATACACGGGCGGATGGTAGATTTGTATATGTGCAGAATAGATTCAGGTGGGAAAAATTTCCGGGCCCTGCACAGGGAGCCCACTTTCATAGCAGCAGATTTGGCAATGGATTCAATATAGTCATTCCATTTGAGGTTCGCCGAGAGTGTAAGGCCAAGGAGGCGTAGTATTTTACTCTCTGGGAGACTAGCCTGTCCCATGCTAATGGGAGGTAGATGCGATTGTCTATGGTGATTAGTTGATAATAGCTTTGTTTTGGAGGCATTGAAATTTACCAACCATTTCCTACCCCAGGTCACTACGGATTGGAGGTCCCTTTCAAGTACGGCAGCGAGGTTCACTTTGTCATCCAGACCTGGTTTCTGATCGATGCGGGAGTAGATTGTTGTGTCGTCGGCATACATGCCAACTTGGGATCTAATGGTGTCGGGGAGATCATTAATGTAGATCAGAAAGAGCGTGGGGCCTAGGACAGAACCTTGAGGGACGCCCGCGTTCGTCTGGTAGTTTTGGGAGGCATGCCCACCTTCAATGTGCGGTTAGAGAGGAAAGACTGGATGAGGTCAAACAGATGTCCAGTTATCCCATAGCTCCGCAATTTGCACAAGAGGCCAGCATGCCAGACCCTGTCGAATGCTTTGGAGATATCCAAGGCAACGGTTCGGGCTTCACCATTCTTGTCAAGTGCCTGGTATATGTATTCGGTAATGGTCGTTAGCATATCAGCAGTAGACCTGGTGAAGCGAAACCCATACTGTTTGTCAGAGAGAAGCCTGTTGGTCATAAGGTGCTGAATCACCTCGGCGTTGATAATGGCTTCGAAAACTTTGCCAAAGATTGGAAGGAGACTAATAGGACGGTAATTGGCGGGGTCTGAGGGTTCGCCAGAATTCTTAAATATAGGTACTACGCAGGAGGACTTCCAACAGGTAGGAAAGCAGGAAGCAGATAGGCAGAAGTTATAGAGTTTAGAGAGGACAGAGGAGAGTTCTGGGGCACATTTCTTCAGTACTATGACTGGGATTCCGTCACCGCCGCTCGCTTTGTGTGGGTCAAGTTGCGCAATTATCTTGGCGACCAGCGAGGGTGTAATGTGGACGTTATTTAGTTGAGCCTTAGTTCTGGGTGGGAAGTCTGGTGTAGGTATTCCTAACGAGTCCAGTGTCGAATTGGTTGAGAATCTACGGGCAAAGCATTCAGCCTTGTCGCCTGGGGAGGTGAGAACTTCAAATTCATTGATTAGTGGGGGTATTGAAGTCTTGTTCCTGCTGAGCACGCGTTTGCAGAGACGCCAGTAATCTTTGGAGCCAAACTTAGAGGATGCTATGCGTTGCCTAATTCTGGTAGCAAACGCCCTCTTGGCTTCGTTCAGTACTTTTTACACTTGTTCCGTGCTGAGGTGAAAAGGCGCCTGTTTTGGTTTGACGAGCAGCTTCGATAGAGCCGGAAGAAATGGTTCCGGTGGGCAATAGCGGCCGAGCAAGCGGGTGAGAACCAGGGGGACGAATTTGGTTTTAGTTGGAATTTTCTGGCAGGAATAAAAGCATCGATGCCAACCTTAACCCAAGAGGAGACTTCGGAGGCACAGTCTTCGACAGGAAGATCAAAGACGTTGTTCCAGGGGACGTCGCAGAGGAAGTCCCTGAACGAGTCCCAGTCGGCTCTTTGGTAGCAGTATGATATTCTGCTGGTCTGGTTTTCTTGGGTAGAGTTGGTGTGGATTGATAGCAGGACTGTCTGCGCATGACTATATATATATATATAGAGAGAGAGAGATATATATAGACTGTTTAATTACTTAAGTTTTGGTCATAATAAAATTGAACCAGTGCACATTTGTATTAAAAAGTGTTCAATACAATTATATTGTAGAATTTTTGAATATTCTTCATTTATAAACGAATTATTACGCGACCTAGGTTTCTACCATTTGATGTTTTCAGGCGATTTGCACTAACTGATTTTACCGTTTTCCCGATTTTTTAAAGTTACGTTAACGTTCTTTAAAAACGGTAAAATCAGTTATTGCACATCGCCTGAGAACACCACATGGTAGAAACCTAGGTTACGTAATAACTTGTAATAACTTATTTACAAATGAAGATATGTATATATATATATATATATATATATATATATATATATAAATTTATTTGTAAATGAAACTTTATCTGTGTGTGTGTGTGTGTGTGTGTGTGTGTGTATCCGTTACCTATAGACTCCGAAACGGCTGAACCGATTTTCTTGAAAATTTACACAGTTGTACTATAAGCGTCTGCGAGTGTTCTTAGCTCGGTTTTGTGTCGAGGTACATCTAGATAAATATAAAAATCGATAATCGAAAAAATCGAGTTATAGAAGGAATGGTCCGATTTTAATCAAATTTGATACACTCATAGACAAAGACATAAGAAACGATATTCAGAAGTTTCAAGGTTGCAGTTCTTACAATAGTGCAGAAAATTTGATGTCGATACCAGGAAATCAAAATTTGACTTAGATCCAATCATTTTTCTTTCAGCCTCCGGTTTCGCTTTAACTGGAAACAATTATTACTTTTTAGTCTTTCGTGCCAACGTCGAAAGAGTCTGAGCTCCAGGACCATGGATTAGTTTTAAAGTTTTCATTACACCCGAGCAACGCCAGGCTATATTGCTAGTATATATATATATATATATATATATATATATATATATATATATATATACGCACACAATTAATATAATAGAGAAGATAATATTATCATATTTTTGGTGGTTGGTTGGTTGTTTTGTTTTTATGGCATATCAACCTCGGCGGGTCATTTATTGCCAACTGAATTTTATTTATTTATTGCTGGTATTACCTTTTTCTTTCAACAATTTATTGTTGTTTTTATATAAGTTTTGTGTCTAGTCATACTTTTTTCTTTTCGAGTACCAAGATTCATTGGGATTTGTTTTTGTTTTTTTTAAGGGCAGGGTCCCCAAGTCGTACCCTGTTATTTAACCCATAACTAGAAGGAAGAGACGGATTAATACCTTTCCCAAGGGTACCAGTGCTTAAGTGAATGCAGGGTATTCAACTGGAGTTCGAACTCTGCTCACCAATTTTTCTTTCCGTGCCGATATCCACTGCACCACAACGCACATCCGTCACTATACGCTTACAGCCCCTGGTATTCCCAAGCGGTCAACCATCTAAGTACTGACTAGACTCAACGTTGCTTAACT
Organism: Ascarosepion bandense; assembly: GCA_037127315.1. Taxonomy (NCBI): domain Eukaryota; kingdom Metazoa; phylum Mollusca; class Cephalopoda; order Sepiida; family Sepiidae; genus Ascarosepion; species Ascarosepion bandense. Next base: position 3,006,817 of record JBBBDQ010000963.1, on the reverse strand, counting down.
TCGGTGATCGAGCGAGAACCGTTATATTCAACGTGATATTATCACTATTTAGAATATACAATAGAGTTCCGCCTGATGATTGCTATGACATGAAACTCTGATTAGCAGATTTACTTATTGATTTTCTTATTACATATGGAAAAATAGTATTTAAATTTTACTGCCGTCAGCGATAAGAAGCCTCATGTGGACGTAAAGGTGGCTCATGTTACTGTCGCACCATTATCAGATGATGGAAAAAAAAAGAAAAAAAAAAGAAAAAAAAAGAAAAAAAAGAAGCAAGGTCATATTTTCAATCCCGGCATCATCCTGATCCCCAAAAGTTATCTGTCTATGTAGAACAAATGTAGACCGAGTAAAATTACTCTCGTTTTCACAAAAAAATATATTAACGGCAAATTATGTCCGTCCTTGTTTCTGAAAACGAGAGTAATTTTACAAACATATTTGTCTCTCTTTTTTTTTCTTTTTTCTTTTTTTTTTCTTGTTTTTTTTTTTTGTTTTTTTTTTTTGTTTAGCACACATATTTTTCTGGGTTCGAATATTACCATGGTCAATGTTTCAGGAAGATTACTTCTTTATGTTAACAATCTGAGGATCTTAATTTATTAAGTAAATACTATATTTACAAATCGAAAATTAAAAAGCTTAATACAGATCAGTTAGCGCTCTTTTTTTTTTTAAATATCAATTTTCTTTTTATGTTGAATTGTACAATTGTGGTTGATGGTGACAGTCAAGGTAGAATAATGCAATAGCTTGCCGGTTCCTTTCACACATTGGATGGTGAAGTTACTCCGTCTCTCCTCTCAGAAGTTAAAGAGGCAATACCTATAAGGCAGCAGGTGGTTTGAATTCAGACTTTTCATCCACCTAGACTGGCGATGGTATATGGAGGCCGTACGCATCCCAGACTATATTGCTCCCTGCCTCTATACCGGCTGTACCGACAAGATTCAAAAGAACATTACATTTGAGGATAGCTTGGCTGCAGAAGTTGCTGAAAAGCTGTCATAGCTTCCAGGCTCCACTCCGGGTTTTCTGTCCGGATTTTTTGGTTTTTATAATTATTTCACCCCAAGCAAGCAGAACTGCGACTGGTGCGCAGGGGGAACATAAAAGGTGAGTGATGAGAAAGAGGAACAAGTTACAGGGGGTGTCAGAGAATGGATAAGAGAAGGATGAGAACACTGGTTTGAAGAGGGCTGCATGAGAGTAGAGTGAAAAGGGAGAAGAACATGATACAAGGGTTGTCAGGGAAAAGGATGTGAGCCAAGGAGATAAGACAAGGCAATTGACATTGCATTTAAATTCTTGAAGATTTTAGCTGTCAGGGAAGCAAGAATACAGAAGTGAATTACACAAGCGAGAAGTGCGAGCAAGGAAGCTGTAGAATGGACGTAAAGGTGGCTCATGTTACTGTCAAACAATTATCAGATAAAGAAAAAAAAAATGAAGCAAGGTCAGATTTTCAATCCCGGCATCATCCTGATCCCCAAAAGTTATCTGTCTATGTAAAGCAAGTGTAGACCGAATGAAATTACTCTCGTTTTCACAAAAAAATATATTAACGGCAAATTATGTATGTCCGTTCTTGTTTCTAAAAACGAAAGTAATTTTACAAGCATCTTTGTCTCTTTTTTTTTTTTTTTTGTTTAGCAGACATATTTTCTAGGTTCGAATCTTACCATGGTCGATTTTTCAGGAAGATTACTTCTTTATGTTAACAATCTGAGGTTCTTAATTTATTAAGCAAAGACTATATTTACAAATCGAAAATTGATTAATTCTCGTTTTTTAAAAATAACTTTTTATTTTCTTTTTATGCTGAATTGTACTTTTTTTTCAACTATGGAAAGTTATAAGAGACTTATTAAAATGTCACGTGTTTCAATGGGTGTTCCCCTTACGAAATGTTCATTTAGGTTTTATAGCTTTACATCAATTCTGGTCGACCATACTTAGCCAGACAATGACATGATTGATGACAGGCGGTCATCACCTACTTCAAGTTTCAGAAAGATCAGAGATATGTGATTAAGAAATATTTTATGCTAAACTAGCAGTATAGCCCGGCGTTTCTCGGGTGTAATGAAAGCTTTTATATATATATTATCGATTTTCTGCGCTATTGTAAGAACTGCAACCTTGAAACTTCTGAATATCGTTTCTTACGTCTTTGTCTATGAGTGTATCAAATTTGATTAAAATCGGACCACTCCTTCTATAACTCGATTTTTTCGATTATCGATTTTCGATATTTATCGGCTGTACCTCGATACAAAACCTAGCTAAGAACACTCATAGACGCTTATAGTACAACTGTGTAAATTTTCAAGAAAATCGGTTCAGCCGTTTCGGAGTTTATAGGTAACGGACGGACACACACACACACACACACACACACACACACACACACACACACACACACACAAAGGTCCATTTATAAATAAGTTTAGATTGCATGCCATAAACAAGTAATCGAAAGAGACATGACTGACTGGGCAGAAGATTATCCCGCAGTAGGTTGCCATTGCATTCTGCGGTAGACTGGTTGCCAACCAAGGCTATAGAACCCAATCTGTCCTGCTATTTAACCCATAACTGGAAGGAATAGACGGTTAATACCTTTCCCAAGGGTGTTTGCGCGTAAGTGAATACAATGGATTCAACTAGAATTCGAACTCGGCTCCCCGGTTTCTCGTTCCGAGCCGATATCCACTGTACCACAACGCACATCCTTTTTAACTGCCGTGACCAGTATTCGAACCTGGATTGCCACGGTCACAACGTGGAGTCCTAACCACAAGACGATCACGGCTTTGTTTCAAAACAAACTAATCTAATTTAAAATTTGTAAATTTTCAAAAAATAATGTGTCACAAAAGTATATTTTATTTTAGCAAATTTTTTAAAATCCTAGAATTAACTTTTGTTTACAAATGTTACGATCGCTCAAAAATGGCCGAAAAACTAAAGACAGATACGAACAGGCGGAAATAGACAGACGCACACATATGAACAGGCTGGGAGAAGCAGAAAAATATGTATAAGAGCTGTAAATTACACCATACATTAGATATTTTTTGTAGCTTGTACTTCACAATTATCTCTACTTAATCTCTCCCAGATTATCCTATTGAATTTATAAAATAAAGGGATTAACTTGCTATCACTAATCTTCTTTATCTTCATAAATCAAAATAAAAAAAAACAAAAAACAAATCATCTTTGACTTTTTAAACGACAGTGTCGACTGATTAGATCCTAATCTGAAATATAACGACTAACACAATAAAAAAAAATCATTCATTTTTTCTTTTTTAATTTATTCATTTTTTAGGTGCTATGTCCTTTACGAATATTGCCTATCGTAGCTCTCTACATCGTCCTAGAGCTCTGAGCAATTTTCGTACTGTGGATGCGCGTTGTGGTGCAGTGGATATCGGCACGGAACGAGAAACTGGGGAGCCGAGTTCGAATTCCAGTTGAATCCATTGTATTCACTTACGCGCAAATACCCTTTGGGAAGGTATTAATTCGTTTATTCCTTCCAGTTATGGGTTAAATAGCAGGACAGATTGGGTTCTATAGCCTTGGTCGGCAACCAGTCTACCGCAGAAAGCAATGGCAACCTACTGCGGGATAATCTTCTGCCCAGTTAGTCATGTCTCGAAAGAGACATGATCGCCCAAAGCGTGTATCACGTATGGCACTTAACTGACTGACCCCACCCAATCCATTCTGTCATTCGTTAGGTAGGTTATTCGATATTTCCATTTTATCCAATTACCTTCAGTATATCCTCTTATTTTTTATATGCCCTGTTCCTTCGAAGCCTAGATGATCACGGCTCCCCACAACTTCCTACCTTTTATAGCTCTAAGCAATATTTGTCCCTTGCTATTCATCCTACTCATTGGTTCGGCATCCATTAAAACAAACGCGTTAAGTAGTTTTATTACATCTCCCTGTCCCTGTTCTGCCAAACATTTACACAAGCTTAAGTAGGTTGATCATGGCTCTCCATAACTTCCTATCCTTTATAGCTTTGTTTAAGCAATGTTTATCCCCTTACTATTTCTCCCAGTCATATATTTACGCAATCTCATTAAATAGGTTGATCACGGCTCTCCACAACTTCCTGTCCTTTATAGCTCTAAACAATGTTTATTTTCTTACTATCCCTCCCAGTCCGTTGTATTAATGTCAGATTCTACAGGATATAAAAAAGATCAGAGAAGAAAATATAGTAGCTTTGATTTGTCATATCTGATTGTCATATCTGATTATCATATCTGATTATCATATCTGATTGTCATATCTGATTATCATATCTGATTGTCATATCTGATTGTCATATCTGATTGTCATATCTGATTATCATATCTGATTGTCATATCTGATTGTCATATCTGATTATAGACTGGACAGCAATTAATCATTAACTATGGCAGAATCTTCCATCTGCAATGACCGAGACACAGAACAGCAATGACAGAAATTCGTATTATGTGAAGTTAATGAACAAAAAAAAACTTATTTGGTCTACCATAAAAGACATAATGGGCACCTCGGCGTGGTGTAATGGTTAACAAGCTCGTCTCGCTAGAATCATTATAAGTGAGTTCGATTCTCACTGGGTACCCCTTACTTTCGGCCGTGTGTTACGTCTAAACTACGCTTAGAAAATCACCTTCTTCCAGGTTTGGGGGTTAGGCGCAGGGCTAACAACCATACCCCATAAAAAAACAGTTTGTTACTGAAACAGCAAAAACGCTGCCCTACACACCATTCGGTGTGAAGAAAAGTTTATTATTATAAAAGACGTAAATCTAGAATTTGTTTTATCTTAACAGACATTTTATGACAAAACATATTTGAATTTGGTCTTTAAAATACGTTAGTTTATGATGCAAACGTATTTGAGTTTGTTTTCCTATAAAAGGCGTGAGTTTTGGACGTAAACCGACTTGAATTTGGTTTTCTTTCATTCATTTATTATTTATTCAGTTAACGCCTTCTGCACCGCTGCGGTTGCCACTTCCCTCGATGTCATAATTGTGGTTCATGGTGACATTTAAGGTAGAATAATGCAATGGCTTGCCGGTTCCTTTTACACATGGGATGGGGAAGTTACTCTGTCTACATTTGAAGAGAGCTTACGGTGTATCACGTTGAATACACTGGTTCTCGCTCGATCACCGAAGTTAAGCAACGTTGAGTAGTACTTAGATGGGTGACCGCTTGGGAATACCAGGTGCTGTACGCGTTTAGTGACGGATGTGCGTTGTGGAGCAGTGGATATCGACTCGGAAAGAGAAATCGGTGAGCGGAGTTCGAATTCAAGTTGAATAACCTGCATTCACTTAAAGCACTGGTACCCTTGGGAAAGGTATTAATCCGACCCTTACCTCCAGTTATGGGTTGAATAACAAGGGCAGAACTTGGGGACCCTGCTCTTAAAAACAAATCCCAATGAATCTTGATACTCGAAAAGAAAAAAGTATGACTAGACACAAAACTTATATAAAACAACAATAAATTGTTGAAAGAAAAAGGTATTACCAGCAATAAATAAATAAAAATTTAGTTGGCAATAAATGACCCGCCGAGGTTGATATGCCATAAAACAAAACAAATAACCAACCAACCAACCAACCAACCAACCAACCAACCAACCAACATTTGAAGATAGCTTGGCTGCAAAAGTTGCTGAAAAGCTGTCATAGCTTCCCGGCTCCACTCCGTGTTTTCTGTCCGGACTTTTTGGTTTTTATAATCATTTCACCCCAAGCAAGCAGAACTGCCACTGGCGCGAAGGGGAAACATAAGAGGTTAGTGATGAGAAAGAGGAACAGGTCACAGGGGTGTCAAAGAATGGGTAAGAGAAGGATTGGAACACTGGTGTGAAGAGAGCTGCATGAGAGTAGAGTGGAAAGGGAGAAGAACATGATACAAGGGTTGTCAGGAAAAGTATGCGAGTCAAGGAGATAAGACATGGCAATTGACATTGCATTTAAATTCTTGGAGATTGTAGCTGTCGGGGAAGCAAGAATATGTTAGGGATTTACACAGGCGAGAAGTGCGAGCAAAGAAGCTGTTAGAGTAGAAGTTGTGGTTACATTTAATCAGTTTCACTTTAAAAGGGCGGGACCTAGCCGCTAGTCTAGTAGCTCCAGTAAATTCATGCAAAGAGGGCACCAAGGAGCTAACCTCATCCGAGCATAAGCCGTGAAAGTATTTGTAGAAGAGACAGAGGGAAGCCACATTACGACGGTGAGAAAGTGATTGGAGTTGAGCTACCAGGTCGGGTATCAATCACATTAGAGATTCTTCGTTATTTTTTGTCAAGCACCCCGAGATGAATAGCAGGGGCGCCCGACCAGATGTAACAGCAGTATTCAATGCACGAGCGGATGGTAGATTTATATATGTGCAAGTTGGATTCAGACGAGAAAAACCTCCTGACCCTACACAGTGAACCGACCTTTCTAGTAACAGATTTAGCTATGGATTCAATGTAGTCATTTCACTTGAGGTCGGCTGAGAGAGTTAGGCTGAGGAGGCGCAGTGTTTTGCTTTCAGGGAGACTAGCCTGATCCATGCTGATTGGGTAGTAGGAGCGATTGTCTATGGTGGTTAAGGGATAGCACCTTTGTTTTGAAGGCATTAAAATTTACGAGCCATTTCTTACCCCAGTCCACCACAGATCCTTTTCAAGATCAGCAGCGAGAGTTGCTTTGTCAGTCTCGGCAGATTTCTTATCGAGGTGGGAGTAAATGGTGATGTCGTCAGCGTAGATGCCTACTTGAGATCAGGGAGATCGTTGATGAAGATCAGAAAAAGCGTAGGAGCTGGACTTAATTGTCAGTGGCAATTTGACACGCATGCCACGGAAGCATGTCCCCACTATCGTGTCCGGCTAGAGAAACACTTGGGTCTTCCTTAAAGGATGCTATTTTTACGTTATCTCATGTATTTCGGCTTTCTTATGGGAGGCTATTTTATGAGATAACAGCATTTATAATTTAGTCTTTCTTAAAAAAAGTTGTTATCAGGTCGGGGCAAAAGTTTTTGCCGATTTAAATTTTAATCATGAAAATGAAAAACTGCGTGTTTTTGAAAATCTTTATTCATAACAATAACGACCTTTGCTCTCTTTAACTTGACCCCATCTGTCAATGAGCTTATAAATGTCTTGCTTGTAAAATTCTTTAGGTTTTGATGTGAAATATGAATCTAACTCATGCTGAATCTCCTCTCGAGATGTAAACCTAAGGCCATCTAAATGGTTTTGTAATCCTCGAAATAAGTGATAACCGGAGGGAGCTAGGTCAGTAGAATATGCAGGATGGAGCAAGATGGCACTTCTCATCACCTGTGACAAGCCTACCCAAAAATGGTGTCTGAAGGTGTCGTGAAAGCAATAATTCGAAACATGTCGTAGGTTCTCTAAAGAACATGGGTGAGAATATTGCAGAAAAATATGAATGATGCTTTAATAATCTGAAAGAAAAAGTTATAAATTAATCATGGTGATATGTTTAAGTAATAACAATATGCATAAAATAAATTACGATGATTTAAAATGCCCCTTTTACAAGCCGGCAACAACTTTTGCATCGACCTGATATTTTATGACGTAACCATATTTGAATTTGGTCTTTTTCAAAGGACATTTTACAACGTTGTCTTTCTGCATTCAGTTTTTCGTAAAAATATAATATTCAATGGAGCTATTTGAATTTGTTACGTTATATGTTTAAGTAATTTAAAATATATATATATAATGAGAATTAAGATGTTTATACTTTAAATATAACGTTTGTATTAACTTTTGTCATAAGCGATTTCTGTTTAAGGGAAGTAATTACTGACTATTTTTTCATTATGGTAGTGGCAGATTGCAGGATGGATTAAAGGGAAAATGTTATTCTTCTCCATGACAACATAACGCCGTGTAGCAAAAAAGAAACATGGAACTTGGTTGGTCTGTCTTACTGTGTTCACCAGACTTTGCACAAACTAGTTTACACCATTTTCTTCATTTTTTTTCTAACGGCATATCAACACCTCTGTGGGTTATTTAATGCCAAAAACATGGAGTTTTAAGGTATTTTTTATGTTCAGTTATAGTGAGAAGGTTGATTTAAACAGATTTTAATAAAAAATGTTTTTGTTTTTAATCTTTTTTTTTATTTTAGAAAACTGAAAATGTCCTCTAGTTTTGTATTCGAAAATGTTTTGCTAAGAATAATTTTCTCCTTCAAAAATAGGTTATGGTAATAATTTCTTCTTCAAAAATGTTTTGTTGAGAATATTTTTCCTTCAAAAATGTATATATACATATTTTTTTTAATAAAAGTCTATTTTTATGTATACATTTCTATAAAAGTGTATTTTTATACTTTCATAATGTTTTGACCCAAGTTTGGGGGTTAACTATTTGTCCATAGATAGGACCCTAACAGGTGCTACCACTCCGGGTCAGGGTGGGTCTGAGAACAACAGCAATTAAGAGGTGGTTCCATGCTCCTCATAACCTCCCAATCAGAGGCCTTGTTGCCGGATGTAGTTTATCGTCATGCCCAGGACCGTACATCGAACACCGCAAAATGTGTATCGATCCTGTTAGCCTACACCAAATTACATAAAAACCAAAAAACAGCTTTACCGACAACATTTCCTCAGGGGGGTGGTACACCAGTATATTACACAGATGTTGGCAGAGAACTTTGCCTACAGGACAATAGAATTGTGGATTAAAGCATTGTTTTATGAATTTGGCGACATAGTAATTGTGCGTTATGGTGTAATGGATATTGGCTCGAAATGAAAAATCGGAGGGCCAGGTTCGAATTCCAGTCGAAATCGTTTCTTTCACTTACGCACAAATAACCTTGGAAAAGGTATGAATCCATTTTTTTCTCTCAGTTATGAGATAAATAGCAGCACATATTGGGTTCTATAGCCCTAGTTGACAACCTGTCTACCGTGGAAAGTAATGGCAACTTATTGCGGGAAAAGCTTCTGCCTAGTTAGTAATGTCTCAAAAGAGGCATAATCGCCCAAGCATGTATCACGTATGGCAATTAACTGAGTAGTTCTGAGTTCGATTTCTGTGTCGTGCATAGTGTACTTGGTGTACTTGGACACAGTGGAAACTCGTTGAGTAATGACTGAGCAGTCCTAAAACTAAGATCTAGTCGATATAATCTTAAACATGGGCAGTGGAAAGTGAACGTTCTACCCCGGTAGATGAAATAAAGCGTTCAGTTCTGAATTCACTGTAGATCCTCTGGATTGACATTGGGTGTGTATAATGATAATATACATGCTAAAAAGCCTGCCTTCTTTTACCGAACGCCAATAGCCTAGAGGTAGAATCGCCGACTGACGCCAATTCGGTCGTGTTTCAATCCTGGGTTAAAAGCAATCGGAGTCTAACCGTACTGATGAGCTGTGATGCAGCGAAACAGACCTGTCTGCGGATGACTATATATATATATATATATATATATATATATATATATATATATATATATGATAGCCAGGAATAAGCGTAGTTTAAATAGCATTTTTACTAAAGACTAAAAATCAACTGGTTCCGTCCCAGCCTTATCAAGTTTATTTGTGGGAATAGGAGACATGTAAAATAGAAGATGATTAATGGGAGCGAGAAAAAATGCAAAGGAAATATTCAAGCCTAGCAAGTAGTCCCATTGTTTACAGAGGGAAGGCTTGCGGAATTTTATGTATAATGACTCTAGAACGTTTAAATGATACAAAGAGTGGGACCTTGATAAAATAGAGAAACAGTCACCACTGAATCCAAAAACACAATTCCTGCTATTTATAACATGTGCAATGGACGACCCGGATGTATTAACATGTTAGCCACTGTTAGCAGCCGGATTCAAAATTCTAGGAGATAAATGTTTTATTCTAAAATCCAAACGCTGATATATATATATATATATATATATATATATATATATATATATATATATATATATAATTACAGTAGGAGAGTACAACATCCGAAACGTTGTTATAACAACAAGGATGGGGAAAATAGTTCGAGTGTAAATATCGTAAATAATGAGAACTCGTTTCCGAAATTCGAATGGAAATTGTAAATCAGTGTCTTGGGAAAATGAGATTTATTTAAGCAGCAAGGTCACCTGATATCACATCTTGTGTTTTTTGTTTGAGATTATACGAAGAAGTCAGTCTACAATAGAAAATATATATATATACTATAGGATCTAAACAAACAAACAAAATACTATAAGATCTAAACATTTTTTTAAGAATAGGCAGGTGCGATGACACCTGAAATGTGTGAAAATACCATTCTAAATTTTTATGCATTGACAGTTGTGGAGAATTGTGGGTCTATTGGTTTGCATGGAACAAAGTTGAAGCCTAGAACCATGAGAGAAATTTTATTCGGCATTTTCAGGAAGAAATTTTAACATCCTCAGATATGTAATTTATTTGTTTAAACATCATTTTTAATGGATACAAGTATTTGAGTTGATACTCTGTTTTTATAAATAAAGTTTAATTATTAAACGGTATATTTATTTACATCTAAATAATCGTGAAATCTTTGTAGGAAAATGTGTGTCCTTGTAGTGAACAAATTTATAAGTATATAAATGTGTTGTTCCAATTTACAATTTTGATTTTCTTGTTTTATACCCCTCATATGGTGGGCTATGTAACTAACAAGGCCAAATCAAAACTAATCTGTTTCAACACACATACACTTCACTATAACTGATAACCCACTATATCCTCCGGTAGGATTCGAACCCCCGTCCCCTAGGGAAAATCGTCAGTTGATCTGACATGTCTTGACCGCTCGACCACAAAAGACTTACAAACAACGCTCGAAATAGTGCTTTTTGGTTATATTTATATCTGCCCTGTTTTCGGATCCTATCGTAAAGATAAATGTAATTAAAAAAATTTTTCACAAAATCCGTAGCGAAACTGATTAACTCCGATATTTATTTTGAATTTGCTTAAACATTATTTTAAAATTAAAAATTATACTGTTTATGTACTCAAATACGAGTATTCATTAAAAGTTTTAATGGATACTCGTATTTGAGTAGATAAACAGTATAACTAAATAGAGTATCTCCTCAAATCCGATTATTAACCATCAAAAATAAGGTTTAAGCAAATAAAAAACGAATTCCGTAAAAATTTCGTAAATAAATTGTCTGTTTAAGACATGAAAATAGAACAGATATATCTGTAAAAGGACAATATATATATATAAAAGACAATCTGTGAGTCTGTGTCAACTATTCTTTATGCACACCTACATATTTTAAGTTACGCCATTCAAATTTTCTAGGGACACATATCTACATTGAAGCCAGGTCAACACATACCTTTTGAGTTTAAGTTCAGCAATTTTCCCTTTCGCACTTTTTGGCCAATGGACACGATTGTTTACATTTGCTCCGTAAAACATCTAAGATGGTTGCTGAATTACGTAACAGAAATCAAATCACACGTGTCAAACATGACTAAAATATTTTTTATTAAAAAAAAAAACGAGTCTTTATATTTAATTTTAAAAATTCATTTGATCAACAAAAAAATGTGAATATTTTTCCCCGTAATTTTGAAACAAAAGAAATATCTTTTTTACAAAAAGTGTTTTTTCAAACAAAAACAAAATATGTAAAATAAAAAGTGCCATCTTATCTTCTACTACTAAAATGTTCTGGGTTGTACGGGCAACGCCGGGCTATGATGCTAGTTCATTATATATGACAAAAGGGAGAAAGATTTCGTGTGATACGTTTCGTTCTTTACGACTTTCTTGGACTGAAATTATGACGTCAGTGCGACTCCACATCCACACAAATGAGGGATGCTGGGAAATTTAAATATTTTTCTTTTCTTTATTTTTTTTTAATTCAGCCAATATAATTTAGATACGTTTTTTTGTTTTCATCACATTTTTTATTAAATATCCCACACTGTGATAACAAGTCTGACAGGAATAATAAAATATTGAAAAGTCGGGGGTGGGGGAATTTACTGTGAATCACCTTCCGATTAGGGCACTCTCTAGGCATTTTCGTCGTTTCGTCGTTGGTTCTAAACTTTCGGCTCACATAAACCTACTACATATATTGGTTTTACTAAGCTCTCCAGTAGACTTACCTGTTACCTTTCTGATCAGAGTACAATTAAACAATATTTCTTAGAAAAACAATCATGTAGGTAATATCAGACAGATTATAGTCAACAATACAATAATCATCACTCATACACACAGTAAAAAGAACCTTCAGATATTGGAGGCCATCTACATTAAATCTAAACAACCCACACTTAATAAAATCAAGTCATAACACATTACATTGCATTTAAATATATGGTTCTCTTATCATTTCAAGCTCTCACACGGTGTGACGTCATCTTACCGCATTACAAATTTACGAACTGCGTTTGCTATTTTTGGTAAATGTTATTGTTGCTTAGCAAAGTTTTATGTCAACACAAGATAAAATCGTCGCTGATGGTGGATGTTTTTGTGTTAACGTTCATGTAACCTCTTTGAAGATGGCTCATGTAAGTCGAAAGCTTAGAACCAACTTAATAAAAAACTATCGAAATGTTGGAGAATTTTTGTTTTTATTTTCACTGAAATTAAAAACCAAAATACGATGTTTAGAACGGCTCATGATTAAGTATAATAGACATTCATTGTCTCTTATATTAAACAGTATATGTTTAGAAAATTATCTGCTTCCTCGATACACTATATATATATATATATATATAAACAATATTTTTGTATGCCCAAATATTTTCTCCTACTATGATGAGCAGATGATTTTTATTACATCTCACTTTTGAAAGTTTCAACAAGATGTCTTGTTTGCTTAATTCGTCTTAGAGATTTTTACTTTTTTGTGTGTGTGTCTCAGTAAATTTTATTGTTTTTGCCCAAATAATTCCCTGTTTACAGTAACTGCACCTGCCCCCCTTTCTATCTGATCATCATTTCCTCTCCGCTGCAGCTCTGTCTCCTTACGTGTCTGCTTGAAACAGGTTGCTTTTTTTTTACCCCCAGGTGGAAGTGGCATCTCGATTGATTTTTGTCTTCTCTCACTGTAAGGCTTGACTCCAAACACAAGGGAAGGATTTGGAATTCAGAAATCTTTCTCCAATCACACCTTACTCTAAGCTGCTGACTTGCAAGGCTATCATGCTTTGAATATTGCCGTTACATATGTTAAATATTTAACCTACTCCACCACTGGAGCGAAATGTGACACAAGGTCTTTTTTTAACGTGGGGAGCCCGACAGCGTACGGACGGGTGAAGGAACAAATATTCCCCAGTCCCCACAACCGCCGGTTGAGCAGGCCCCGGTGATGAGCACCTGGTCCACCCCTCTGCTGCAATGGGGTGGCGCGGGCGCGGGACACTATCTCTCGGGACAATACATCTGCACAGTATATTTTTTTCTCAGATGCACCTCTGCCCTACAACTGAGCCGCACTCTGTCTTCGAGGACAGAGACGCAACCGAGAGATAATTTTTGGTCCCTACTCGACACCAAACTGTACCAGGTAAGTATTACCGTTACATATGGTATGCTGTTTCTGCTAAATATTTAGAGATTCTTCATAAAATCCCCACCCCAAAAAAAAAATCTACATTGTTATTGGTTCTGACCAGGCCTAATTTTTATGATTTTCCCGCTACCGTCATGTATCTTTACTGTGCCTTTTCTGTAAATACTTCCATTGCAAATGTTCTAATGAACTCTCCTCTCTGGTAATTACACATTGGGGCTAGATTTTTTAAATTCTTGTTCCCACACACTCCACACCAGCCAGAAATGTTGCATATGGAGACTATTTAGGATTTTATAGAGACTCTGAGGTATTACGGTGAATGTAGTGTGAATGGTAGAATAAACTAGGGTGTCTGCTGTGTTGCTGTGGATATCGGCTCGGAACGAGAAATCAAAGAGCCGAGTTCAAATTCCAGTAGAATTTGTTGCATTCATGCCCTTGGGGGCGGTATCTGTCTCTTCTCCCTCCAGCTATGGGTTAAATAGCAGAACAGATTGGGTTGGTTATTATATACAATTATATGTATGCCTGTATAATTTAGATAAAATACAAGTAAACAACTCCTAAGTTAGTATGCTACAGGCGCACACTAAAGTCAGAGGGTTCAGTGCCATATTAAATGGAAGAGCATTAATATTTCTACATAAATTCCCATTTGAGGTATAATGGATATCAGCTCTGAATAAATAGTATTGTAGCGGATAAGAAATTAATTAAAATCAAGTATCTTCTTCACTTTTACAAAAAGTCACAACGATGCGTGAAATCCTGGTTTTTCCCAAATAGAAAAAGGATTGACCATGTGCTTAACGAAAAAGTCAGTCGAAACCAGATTTCGCAAGTAGGTGTTAAAATGACTTTTGACCAATGGGAGCGACTTGTAAAACTTGAAAGGACTTAGCGATCCAGTGTTAAATTTAAAAGGACATATAAATAACTAAACAGAGATGGGAGCAGCGAAAGAGAGAAAAACATTAAAAATGTAACTTCAAACTTCAAGCGACCCAGACATTGTCCTGTTTCTCTTTCTCTTTATCTCTTTCAACAATTACTACTACGAGCATTTAGTACGAACTCTACCCTTAATCCCTTAATAATGTTTCTAATTGCACATTAACTCTTACAACTTATGTTAGTCTTTCCCTTTAATAAATTTCTATTTTAAAATGCAAAATGTATATTTTATTCTTCTTACGCTATTCCATACAATTCCACATATTCCAACCTGCCAACAACCAACCTTCTGATGATGAAAAACCTTCTGATGATTATAACTCTGCATAAAACTTGTAAGTTGTAAGGAGTTCGGTTAATTCTGACACATGGCCGAACCAAGAAACATTAACCAGCTCCCTACGCTACACTAGTGACTCCCGACGTACAATGAACACGCACCCCTACATTACAGTATACCATGTACTGTAAGTATGGGTGCGCGGATGGTGTAATGGCTTGGAACTGGAAATCAGAGAGCTGAGTCCCAGTTTCTGCTGTGTTCGTGATATTAACTTATGTGCAAATACCTTTGGGAAAGGTATAAATCACTCTTTTCCCCTAGCTATGGGTTAATTAGTAAGACCTGTATCAGTAAATCATTATTATCGTGAAGAACTTCTTGCAATTTAAAAATATTTTCTGGCTTTAAATAACCAGCAAAAAATTGATAAATTTTAAAAATAAAATCAATCAATAGCAATTTTAATAAGTGTGGACTATTAGGTAGTGGGCAAAAAGATAAACACCAATGATGTACTTATTATAAAAATAGAAAAAATATGAGATAAAAGAAGATTATTTTCATTTTTTTAAATAAAAGAAGATAAATTTGAGGAACAGAAGATGTTCATAATTCTAAATAAAAAATAAAAGACGAGACAGAGAAAGTAAATATTAAAGAGGGAGCAGAAATGGAAGCAAGAAGGTAAAAAAGAAAAAATAGAAAAGAGAGAGTGACAGAAAGTGGAAAGACAGAAAAAAAGAAGGGAAGAAAGAAAGAAAGAAAGAAAGAAAGAAAGAAAGAAAGAGGGAGATAAATAAATAAAGGGAGAGAGAAAGAGAGAGAGAAAGAGAGAAATGGAGTGAATGTGAGAGAGAAATTGGAGGAGAATATAAAATTAAGGAAGCTAGTACTGGTCAAAATCCCAAGACGCTTATATATATATATATATATATATATATATAAACAGAATCGTGTCATGCCAACAAAGAGAAAAAGAGAGAAAGTAAATATGAAAATGGGGAAAATAAACGAGAAAGAAAGAAAGAAAGAAAGAAAGAAAGAAAGAAAGAAAGAAAGAGGAGGGGAAGAAAGAAAGAAAGCAAAAGGTGGGACAGAAAGAAAGAAAGAAAGAAAGCAAAAGGAGGGGAAGAAAGAAAGAAAGAAAGAAAGAGAGAAAGAAAGAAAGAAAGAGGGAGATAAATAAATAAAGGGAGAGAGAAAGAGAGAGAGAAAGAGAGAAATGGAGTGAATGTGAGAGAGAAATTGGAGGAGAATATAAAATTAAGGAAGCTAGTACTGGTCAAAATCCTAAGACGCTTATATATATATATATATATATATATATATAAACAGAATCGTGTCATGCCAACAAAGAGAAAAAGAGAGAAAGTAAATATGAAAATGGGGAAAATAAACGAGAAAGAAAGAAAGAAAGCAAAAGGAGGGGAAGAAAGAAAGAAAGAGAGAAAGAGAGAGAGAAAGAAAGAAAGAGATAATAAGAAAAATGAAAGAAAGAAACAGAGGGAGATATGCAAAGTGAGAAAAAGAGAGAAATGGAGTGAATATAAAGAAATTACTTTAAAATTGAAACCGATCGCTCCATTTTTCGATCGAAAAAACATTTCATAACTGACAGAATATCCAGCTACATGATCAATATCCTCTCTATTAGAACAAACACCGCTATATATATATATATATCTCAAACAGATTTTAGTCAACAATACAATAATCCTAACTCATACACACAGTAAAAAGAACCTTCAAATATTGGAGGCGATCTACATTAAATCAAAACAACCCACACTAAACAAAATCACGTTTAAATCTTGTGATAACACATTACATTGCATTTGAATATATGGTTCTTTTATCATTTCAAGCTCTCACGTGGTGTGACGTCATAGAACCGCATTACAAATTTACAAGCTGCGTTTGCTATTTTTGGTAAGTGTTATCGTTGCTTGGCGGAGTTTTATGTCAACACAAGATAAATCGTCGCTGATGGTGGATGTTTTTATGTTAATGTCTTTGTAACCTCTCTGAAGATGGCTCATGTGAGCCGAAAGCTTAGAACCAACTTAATAAAAGATTATCTAAATTTTGGAGAATTTTTGTCTTTATTTTCAACTGAAATTAAAGCCAAAATACGATATTTAGAACGGCTCATGATCTATCTAAAGTTATTTATAAATGGAACTTTGTCTGTGTGTGTGTGTCTGTGTGGGTGTGTGTGTCCGTTACCTATAGACGCCGAAACGGCTGAACCGATTTTCTTGAAAATTTACACTGTTGTACTATAAGCGTCTGCGAGTGTTCTTGGCTAGGTTTTGTGTCGAGGTACCCAAGATAAATATCGAAAATCGAAAAAATCGGGTTATAGAAGGAGTGGTCCGATTTTAGTGAAATTTGATACACTCATAGACAAAGACATAAGAAACGATATCCAGAAGTTTCAAGATTGCAGTTCTTATAATAGTGCAGAAAATCGATAATATATATATATATATATATATATATATATATATATATATATATATATATATATAAAAGGCAAGATGTTTATGTGTGTGTCTGTTTATCTGCCTGTATGTCTGTATTTTTTCAGCCCTTTTATTTTCGTTTTTGCTTCGGGTTTGGCTCTAAGTAGGTATCATTGTAGTTCTTAGTCTCAGCCATGATACCATTTACTCGGATGACTTATTTAGCCTTCAAAATTCAGTTTACGACGAAAAAACTTATTTGATATCGATACCAGGAAATCAAAATTTGACTTACATCCATTCATTTTTCTTTCAGTCTACGGTTTCGCTTTAACTGGAAACAACTATTGCTTTTTAGTCTTTCGTGCCAACATCCAAAGGGTCTGAGCTCCAGGACCATGGATTAGTTTTAAAGCTTTCATTACACCCGAGCAACGCCGGGCTATACTGCTAGTTAAACATAATAGACATTCATTATCTCTTATATTTAACAGTATACGTTTAGAATATATATATATATATATCCTGTCATGCTCATTGAGAGAGAGGCAGCGTCGGCTCAGTTCATTCTCTTTACTACTGACGCCAATGTGGCTTATGGAACTTTCTTTTCTATTTATAAGATCCAAGCAGAGTCGGATTATGACCTTTTGAGGCCTTTGACCGAGGATACCATGGACCGAGCACGTGACCAACGACAAGGTGTCGGAGAGGATGCAAACAAGAAGAAAACTTATACTTAGCATCAGGAAGGGACAGCTGACGCTTCTGGGACACGTAATGTGGAAGGAGGGTTTGGAGAATGTAATACTCACAGGACGGATAAAAGGAAAGAGAGGCCGGGAAAAGCAGTACAAAAAAAACAGTTGATGGGCTAGCGCAAGTGGTTAGTAGAGTGGGGTTTGGGAGAAACACCAAGTGAAAAAATATTAAGACAGGGGCAAGTGACAGGCCATTATCGCCCACGTCCTAATGGGACACGGAACATGGAGAAAACTAATGAAGGGATCACCTTTAGATGAAGCCATCCTCTAACTCACCCGCACTTGTCTTAAATATTTTTACTCGTGATATATTTTAGCGACACTTACATAGCTTGAAGTAAACTTATTCATTTCAAGCCAATCAAGGCTATAAAGTTACTCAGATGCAAGGGAGTTACTGAGAAAAAGCACTATTACAGCGAGAACGATAAAAGAACAGGAATTAAAAAAAAAAAGATAATGATCAACATTGTACTTCAATTTTTAAAACGTTTTAACTTGACTGGAATGCGAGAAGCCAGAAGAGAGTTTGATAATTGAGAAGTGCAAGAGAAAAAACTGTTACCATAAAACTTACGGTTACATCTAGCCAATTCAACATTATGAGACCTTGCTGCCAGTCAAGTACTGCGCTCAAATCTATATATTCTAGGTACCACAGAGGAAAGTGACATTGATTTTTGTAATTTAAGAAAAGAAAAAAAAAGTGGCACAAAGCCAAAAGTGGGGATGGAGAAATGCTGGTCTTCATCTTTTTTATCTTTGAACTTAGCTAACCATGATCACTGACCCAAACAGACTGCAATATTTCTTACACCAAAATAGCACATTCTTTGTTGTGGAGTAGTTTTCGCACTGAAGGTAATAATCGTGCTATGTCGGCTACCAATCGACTTAACGCACCCAAAATGTTAGGAACATGGTAATCTTCCACTTTAAGCTGACTCCTTAGTATTCGACTAACTGCCGACTAATATCAACTGCCTTAGTCTAACTATATCCAAAACTGGAACTAACTAATAGTTCTACTGAACTCCAATAGAACTCCTAAGAACTTCCCAAGAACTTCTCAAGTTAACTTCCTGTTAACCCTTATTAATATGGAAGGAACAGTCCATTATCTGAGGAATAGGGCTTTTTTCCCCATAACATTCTTACCTACCATTCTCCCTACAACCACCATTATATCATAGAGTAAAGTTCATCCGAACAATAACCATGAAAGTATTTGTAAAAAAGACACAGGGAAGCTACGTTATGCCGGTGGGTAAGTGACTGAAGCCGAGATGACAGGTTAGGACCAATAACATTGCAGATCTTTCTTTGGATTTTATCAAGAACCTCTAACTATACAGCAGGAGCACAAGATCATATGTGGTAGCAATATTCAAAGCATAGACGAAAGGTAGGCTTATAAATATGCAAGATAGATTCTGGTAAGAAAAATTGTCTAGCACAAGACAGGGAACAAACTTTCTTTGAAGCAGACCTTGCAAATGATTGAATATAATCTTTCCCCTTCATGTCAATGGAAAATATTAAACCGAGAAGACGCAATGAGTCACTCACCTGGAGATTAGCATCAGCCACGTTGATGTAAGATAAAAAGGATTCTCTCAGACAATTAAACTGTTTACATTGACTTCTATACTGAACAAGGCCTCTGATTGGAAGGTTGCGAGGAGCATGGAACCACCTTTTAATTGCTGTTGTTCCCAGGTCTATCCCGACCCAGAGTGGTAGCACCAGTTAGGGTCCCAGCTAAGGCTATAGAACACAATCTGTGCTGCTATTAATCTCATAACTGAGAGAAAAAAAATGGATTCATACCTTTTCCAAGGTTATTTGTGCGTAAGTGAAAGAAACGATTTCGACTGGAATTCGAACCTGGCTCTCCGATTTTTCATTTCGAGCCAATATCCATTACACCATAACGCACAATTCTATTGTCCTGTAGGACAAATTGGCAATTTTCTCTACCCGCAAAATTCTCTGCCAACATCTGTGTAATATACTGGTGTACCACCCCCCTGAGGAAATGTTGTCGGTAAAGCCGTTTTTTGGTTTTTATGTAATTTGGTGTAGGCTAACAGGATCGATACACATTTTGCGGTGTTCGAAAACGATGTACGGTCCTGGGCATGACAATAAACTACATCCAGCAGCAAGGCCTCTGATTTGGAGCTTATGCGGAGCATGGGATCACCTCTTAATTGCTGTTGTTCTCAGACCCACCCTGACCCGGAGTGGTAGCACCTGTTAGGATCCCAGCTATGGGTAAATAGTTAACCCCCAAACTGGGGTCAAAACACCATGAAAGTATAAAAATACACTTTTATAGAAGTATATACATAAAAAAAATACATTTTTGAAGGAAAAATATTATCAACAATACATTTTTGAAAAAGAAATTATAACTATAACCAATTTTGAAGGAAAAAATTATTCTTTGCAAAACATTTTTAATACAAAACTAGAGGACATTTTCAGTTTTCTAAAATAAAAAAGAATAAAAACAAAAATTTTTCATTAAAATCTGATTAAATCAACCTTCTCACTATAACTAAACATAAAAAATACCTTAAAACACCACCTTTTGACATTAAATAACCCACAGAGGTTGATATATCGTTAAGCAAAACTCAAACTCAATGCTAAACAGTCTAGCAGACCAATATAATAGTTCTATAATTACAGTAATCTAGCTGACTTTTCTGCTATTAAAGAACTAGACAAGATTGTACCAATTCTGGTCCTTACAGTCATTTAGCTGACTTTTCTGATATTAATGAATTTAATGAAATATATCGAGAAAAAAATTTTTCAAGTGACATTTACTCTGTACAGGGCCCAGCGAGGTAGAATGTTAGAGTAAGTGGTACAGCTTATGCAGATAGGACAAGAAGAAAACAGCCAGCCATAGACTTGAAAAGTTTAAAATTGTAGGAGTCAGTTCCACAGAACAATGGTTCGCGGAGAGAGGATGAAAACAATTTGTCTCTCACAAGAACTCAGAATTGCTTTTTGACAAATCTGGAAAGTGGGTAATGGACAGCTCCTTCCTAAACATAACAACAGTACTCCATTTTAGGTCCAAACAAGCTCTTGTAAAAGTAGGGAATACTGGATCGTTTTTCCTGGATCTTTAGCGATGGATCGTATGTACGCGTTACATTTGAGGTCAGGTGTGAGTGTAAGACATAAGAGTCTCTCAAGGCACGAAGCCTCCCCGATGAGACATCCAACCATCGTGACTAGTGGAAGTTCGGAGTCAGATCAGCGATTATACAATGTAAATAGTTTGGTGTACAGACATGGACAAAGACGCATTTCAAAAGCTAAGTAGGGTATTAAGAGAGAGGAAAATTTCTTTGTAAATAAAGAAAAGAGTACTTGACTGTTATGTGATATCTCTCTTCCAATATGGCAGCGAATGATGGATGATCTCCTCAAGGATGAATGAGAGACTCGAAGCAACAGAAATGCAGTTCTACAGAAGGATGCTGAGGATATCATTAACCGAACATGTGAGCAACGAAAAGGTTTTGAAGAGGATGGAAACAAAAAGGAAACTTATACTTAATATCAGAAAGAGACAGCTGAAGTTTCTAGCACGCGTAATGAAAAAGGAGGGTTCAGAGAATCTGATACTCACAGGACAGATAGAGGTAGGAGAGACAGGGGAAAGAAACGCGTGACATACTTGATGGGCTTGACCAAATCGGTGATAGAGCAGGGTTTAAGAGAGGTGCCAATAGAGAAAGATTTAAGGGCTACAAGGGATAGCGGAATGTAGAGGATCATGATCGCCCACGTCCTGAAGGAACACGGTACATAAAAAAGAAGAATCTAATAATGTTAGAGCTTGATCATAGGAGAGATCAGCTTAAAATGATGCCATTTAATGTTCAGTTATAGTGAGAAGGTTGATTTAGTCAGATTTTAATGAAAACATTTTGTTTTTATTCTTTTTTATTTTAGAAAACTGAAACTGTCTTCTAGTGTTGTATTAAAAAATGTTTTGCTGAGAATAATTTCTTTTTTTCAAAACCGTGTTATGGTAATTTTTTCTTCAAAAATGTATTGTTGATAATATTTTTCCTACAAAAATGTATATTTTTCTATAAAAGTCTATTTTTACGTATATATTTCTCTAAAAGTGCATTTTTATACTTTCATAGTGTTTTGACCCCAGTTTGGGAGTTAACTATTTGCCCATAGCTGGGACCCTAACAGGTGCTGCCACTCCAGGTCAGGAATAGACCTGAGAACAACAGCAATTAAGGGGTGGTTCCATGCTCCTCACAACCTTCCAATCAGAGGCCTTGTTCAGCATAGAATTAAATGTAAACAGTTTAACTGTCTGAGAGAATCCTTTTTATCTTTCATCAACATGGCTGATGCTAATCTTCAGTAGATTGACTCATTGCGCCTTCTCGGTTTAATATTTTCCATTGACAATGAGAATCTGGGTTATTCACTCAAAGGTTATTATGTCGGAAACGTTTCTATAAACCTGACTGCACGCGACTTTTTTCCGTATTTGCAACCAATTGATAATGAAATAAATTATACTTCAACCAAAACTCTATTATTAGAGTATTCCTTGACAGAATCCAACGGAGAATTTGTAATGCGATAGATCCCGACTTGGCAGCTCAGATACAGTCACTTTCTCACCGGCACAATGTGGCTTCCCTGTGTTTCTTCTACAAATACTTTCACGGTTTCTGCTCATATGAACTTAGCTCACTGGTACCCCCTATCTATGAATTTACTCGAGCCACAAGATTAGCAACTAGGTCCCACCCGTTTACTGTAAAACCAATAAATTTAAACGCAAATTCTACTTTAATAGCTTCTTTTCTCGCACCTCCCGCCTTGTGGAATGCCCTTCCGTTTACTTGCTTTCCCGACAGCTACAATCTCCAAGAATTTAAATGTAAAGTCAATAGTCATCTCCTATCTCACTAACCTCCATTCTCTCTCTCATGCTCCTTTCTTCGTCCACTCTCATCAGTATTCTCATCCTTCTCTTGCTCACTTCCTGACACCCCCTATAACCTGTCACTCTTTCTCATAATTTTCCTCCTATGTAACCCCCTGCAAAACAGTGGCAGTAAAATGCCTTGCTTGAGGCGATATGATTATAAAAAAAAATTCTCTACTATTATAATGTGGATATGAAGTGGGGGATCAATTCTACATTACAACCAATATATAAACAGAACCCTCATTTTATGGTCACATTCATCCTTCTCTTAACCACTTTCTGACACCTCCTATAAACTGTCACTCTTTTTCATAACTTTCCTCCTATGTAACCCCATGCTCAACAGTGGCAGCAAAACGTCTTGCTTGGGGCGACACGATGATTAAAAAAAAATAATAGAAAAAAACTTTTCTACTCCACTGATAAACTCTCGACTGACAACCATTTATATATCCTGGCTCACAGCCAAAGATGTGCTGGGTGGTTGCGTCGCAATGCGAATGGGGGGGAGTCGTCTTCATTCGACGATGCAAAACCTTCCTTTTTCATTCTCATTTTCATCATCATCATCATCATCATCATCCTTCTTCTTCTTCTTCTTCTTCTTCTTCTTCTTCTCCCTGCTCTTTTTCTTTTCTTGTGCTTTATCTTTGTTCCTTCTCTCTCTGATTTTTCCGTCTTCTTCATTCTCTTTCATATCTCTTATTCTTTCTTCCTCCTAATTTTTTTTCTTCTAATTTTTTTTTCATCTTTTTATTTCTACCTTTCTCTTCCATTTGTATCTTATCAATATATTTGTATCTGACCAATGATACAAGAAAGAAACTTCTGGCTACTTGGACTCACAACATTTTCCACTTAACACTTCAAATTGTATTCTACAATCGAAATCTCGAGATATCAGTTATCAATTACTTATCAGGTAGATCCATAAAGGTCATTGTTAATGCCCAGTCTTCTAAAACCCAATGCACTCATGCTAGAAAGCCCTTCCCTCATTCCTACCTCCTTTTGACTTTATATTAATAATCTGCCTCGGGAATATTCACAGATCATTATTGATTTGGTTTGGCTTATTTTATTTTGAGGCAAATCAACCTCCACGGCTTATTTAATGCCAACAAGTTTTTTTTTTTATTGGTTCGTATGAATAGAATATGTATTCTTTGTGAAAAATCAGTTTTTAGATCAGGTTTCATGGACGTACGTTTGTAAAGAGGGCTTTTGTCTACATTCAAACGTGTTGCTGGTAATATTTTTATTTAAAAAAAAATGTATTGTCGATATTTTTACTAAAAAATCTATTTTTATACTTTCATAGTGTTTTAATCCCAGTTTGGGATTAACTATTTACCCATAGCTGGGACCCTAACAGGTGCTACCACCTGGAGTCAAGGTGAACCTGGGAACAGCAGTTAAGAGATGTTTCCATACTCCTCATAACCTCCAAATCAGAGATTTTGCTACCGGATGTAGTTTATCGTCATATTCAGGATAAGATCATTAATGATGCAGATGATAGTACAGTTTAATGGCACACCTCCAAAATATGAGTATGACCTGAGGCTGGCAGCTGATTTCTCCTCTGACCGAACTCTTACAGCTCAATTAGGGAGCGCTGGCTTATAACATATGTTACGTGTTAAGTTGTAACAAAAGAAAAAAATATGATTGACCAAAACTCAGAGCAAATATAGTCTTCACTTAATAACTTAATGCAGACAAAGTTTTGAAGAATTAGAAAAAAAAATTTTTAAACTATAAATTATTATGATTAAAAAGAAATGAGAACAATTCTTGTAAATATTCATTATTCATCGAAAAAGTTTTTCTTTAGACAATGATGTCCTTACTATATATTATTTATAAAAGTAATTAAAAGTTTATCTAATTAAATAATGTCATAGTTTTATTGCATTTTTTATTTTATTATTTGGAGAAGATTTTCAAGAAAGTGGTAGCTGTTTGAAAAAAAAAAGTTAATGATTTATATTCTCCAAGGAGTTTTGTGTTTAACCAATAAAACAGTTTGCAGACAGAATTTAATTTCTAGTAATTTCATGGAATTAAATGGCAAGCAGGGGTAACAGATGTAAAAAAAAATCAGTTGTTACCAAGATTCTATAAAAATATTAATTTCATAAGTAAAGTCATTCATTTGTGACTAAGTCCTGAAAGTTTTATTAAAATCTGACATTTATTTGATTTTTAGTAAGAATTTCCAAATTAATGTATTTTCACCAGAAAAAGGAAGTAAAACTTCCATAAAACCCATAAGCTGTTTTTTAGTTTAAAGTAAAGGAACTAAATTTTATGAAATTTCAAGAAATTCATTTTTGGTCTACTAATGTTTATATTAGTTATAGAATTTCTTGGAGAATTTGAAGAAGCAATTTTATTTTGTAAAACAGGATCCCCAGTTACTCAGAATCTGCTCTTTAGAATAAAAAAAAATGCAATAAAACTAAGATATTATCTAATTGCTTTTATGAATAAGTTATATTGTGGACTGTTACGTGTTAAGTGTAACAAAAGAAAAACAAAATGATTGACCAAAACTCAGAGATAAATCACAGACAAATATTTAATTTACAAAATACACCAAATAAAATATTTACAGATATACAATTTTTGTTCATTACTACTGGCGAGTGTTACGAGAAGGGAAGAAGGTAAGGTGTCAAGTATTTTTACCCACTTAAGCTAGCGAAGCAGTTTAAGTGCTATACTTTATGGAAATCCTCAAATGTGTATATAAAGAAATTATTAGTTTGGTAAATGAAAGAGTCAAAAATTTCTATTTACCCACTTAGTTCCATGAGGTTCGCTTTCAAGTTTTTGTTGGTCGGCAACTTTTCTTAGAGATTCTTTCGGCTGGATATACAAATCCTTGAATCAAAGCCGGAGCTGATAATGTCAGCAAATCCTTTTAACAACAAACTACTCTTTTCCCAAAACCTATTTTTATAGAGGCTAACACCTAATTTGCATATTTCTCGAAATCTCTCGAATCTACTGGAATTTTCTCGAACATTCTAGCATCTTCCAAACGTTCTATTTCTAATTTCCTTATTTTTATGACTACTTTATGAATTAAAACTTTTTTGTAATAACAATTAGGACTCAATAGAATCCCTTACTATAACTTTTTAGACATTATTAATATTATTTTTATATAAATGCATCCTCGTAACACATACAATACCACCAAAATGTGACCCTCCAAAATAAAATAAAAAATGCAGCTTCATTGAGAGTACAACTGTTCAAGGAAATTTTCAATGTTTCTTCGGTGATAATGAAGTGTTACTTAATTCATTTTGGTGGTATTGTATGTTACAAGCCAGCTCTCCCTAATTGAGCTGTAAGAGTTCGGTCAGAGGAGAAATCAGCTGCCAGCCTCAGGTCACACTCATATTTTGGAGGTGTGCCATTAAACTGTACTATCATCTGCATCAATAATGATCTTGTCCTGGATTTTTTTAAAAAATCATTTCACCCCGAGCAAGGCGGAAACGCCACTGATGTGCAGGGGGTTACATAAATGTAAAAAGATTAATTAGAAAAGAGTGAGGAGTACACACTAGTTAGAAAGGAACAATAGAAAGCTGAGAAAGCAGGTGCGATGACAGATACATAGGCGGAGAGAAAGGGACGGTTATACGGGGGTGGGGAGAGAGAGCTAGAGGCCGGTGGTTAGTAGATGAGTATTGACTTTGCATTTAAATTTCTGGAGGTTGTAGCCGTCAGGAAAGCAAGAATACGGGAGTGAGTTCCACAGGCGGGAAGTGCGAGAGAGGAAGCTGCAGGAGTAGAATTGTCGTCTGCATTTGGCTAACCTGACTGTGAATGGGTGGGACCCAGTTGCCAGTCTGGTTGCACAAGTAAACACCTGTTGAGGAGACATCAGTGACTTAAGCTCATCCGAGCAGAAGCCATGAAAGTATTTATAGAACAATAAACTACATTTTTAGTATTTATTTGAAGATAAACTACATTTTTAATATTTATTTGACGATAAACTACATTTTTAGTATTTATTTGACGGTAAACGACATTTTTAGTATTTATTGCCAAGTGGATAATTCTAAATGAAAATAGAATCGTTCTTTTGTTATTATTATTTTGCCAAATTTTACAAGGCAAGGAAGCAAAGATGTACTCGTCCGAATCACCCTAAGTTTCCTTCAGTCTTTCATTGATGAAACGTAATTATTAAATATTTATAAATTCATTTGATGCACATGTTATTGTGCAATATAAACAAAAGAGCCATTCTATTTTATTTTCATTTACAGTTATTCACTTGGCAATAAATACTAAAACATAGTATGAAATACATTATTTTTTTTAAACACTGCGGTGGCCTAATAATTATGGCCGGTAGTGTATGTCAGTGAGACAGTGGTCGCAAGGACTGGGTAAAAAATAAATGGTGTTGTGTTCTTGCTTGGTTTTGGTATAATTAGAAGATAACACAAACTTGAATTAATGATGTTTAGTTTTGGCATAAAACTTTAGGTTTTACATCAAGTTACAACCTTTAAATTTTGTGTGGATACAGGAGTAAACTAGCTAAATTCTCTTCACTGTGGGATGCTAGTAGTAAATAAACATCAAAAACTTCTATTTACCCACTTAGTTCCATTAGTTGACCACTAGAGTCCCTTCTGGACTCTAGTGGTCAACTGAGTATTGACTTCCTCTTTTCAAATCTCCTACACAAAACTACTGTCCTCAATTCCTACTTCTTACTCCCACTCTTACTCCTACTCCTACCAAAAGAAATGGTTCCTTATTTTGCCGCCCAATTTTGAATTCTTGGCGTCAGTGTGTCTGTCTTTCTATTTTTAGAACACTCGCCATTTTATAAACCATAACAGTGTCTTTGAATCATGTGTATGGCTTTCCACGCATTAAAAAGACCGTGTTACACCTGGGTTAATTGGAAACCAGGTAAATATATCTGCCTAACAATGTCAAAACATGTAAATGGATGGCAGACCAGGGATTTAAGAGAGATTACGAAAGCATAGAACGCAACAAACCGCCTGCATACGGACAGACATTGAGTTCAGCAGATATACAAAAATAGGGCTGTAAGATAAGTATGACCTGATTCATGGCTGAAAAAGTAAATCGATTTGAGGAAAAGTTATAGAAAAGGTCACGGAAAAAAAGAAAGCAAAGGAAAATTTGTAGAAATATCTTGCGTAAAACGAAAGAAAAAAAATTATTATTTTACTACGAAACGCCTTCACAATTTGTATGTTTACTCAACGGTAGAACCACAAAACTCTTCATGACGTTGTCTGGAATATTCTAATCTTTTCATTTCGAGAAAAAAAAAGATCCTTAAAATATCTTATTACGATAAAATAAATAGCTGGCGTTGTACAATAAACATTACAAGAGAAATAATAATTATTTTTCAATAAGTTTTTTTTTTTCATATTATCATCATTTAAGCAATAATCCAAACCACAAATAATCCAAACCCACAAATGTGGTTAAAGTCTTATACAATTTAATGGTGGGGATGTGCGTTGTGGTGCAGTGGATAACTGCTCGGATTTAGGAGAGATTACGAAAGCATAGGTGGCAACAAACCGCTTGCATAATGGCAAAAATTGAGATCAGCAGATAGAGAAAAACAGAAAGGGGTGTAAGACAAGTATATGTCGTCTCGCAGGATATATTCATCCTATATATACAGCGAGGCAATTCTGAGAGAACTAGAAATCCTGCCAGGATTTGTCACCGTTAGCCACAATCTTAATATAAAATATGCAGATGACTCAGTGCTGATAGCAAACCCAGAAGGGAAACTACAAAACCTCCAAATGAAGGTGGCAAAGGAAAGTGAGAAGAAAGGACTAAACAAACTACAGGAAAATTGAATGCATGGTCATCAGCCAAAAGAGAAGCCCAAAATTCAAGTTTCAGTTTGGGGACACGAAAATCAAGCAGGTAGAGAACTTTAAATACCTAGCAAGTATTCTAGCAGAGGACGGGAAGTGCGACACTGAGATCCGGAGGCGGATTGGGAAAGCCATAAACGCATTCAAAAAGCTAAGCAGAGAATTCAGTCAGTTAAGTGCTATATGTTGATACAGGCGTTGGGCGATCATGTCTCGAAAAAGACATGACTGACTGGGCAGAACATTATCCCGCAGTGGGTTGCCATTGCTTTCTGCGGTAGACTGGTTGCCAGCCAAGGCTATAGAACCCAATCTGTCCTATTATTTGACTCATAGCTAGAGCGGGAAATGATGTATTATATTATTAAGCAGTAATTAGTTGGGGATCAGTTTATTACTTCATAACAATATAAAACTGATCCTCCACTTTATACCCAGTAGAAGCCTTAATCATGTTTTCACCTATTATATTCAGTCAGTCAGTTAATTGCCAAACGTGATACACGCTTTGGGCGATCATGTTTCGAAAGAGATATGATTCACTGGGCAGAAGATTATCCTGCAATAGGTTGCCATTGCTTTCTGTGCTAGACTTCTTGCCAGCCAAGGCTATAGAACCCAAGCTGTTCTATTATTTAACCCATAACTGGAGGGAAGAGACGGATTAATACCTTTCCCAAGAGTATTTGTGCGCAAGTGAATGCCATGAATTCAACTGGAATTCGAACTCGGCTCCCCGATTTGTCGTTCCGTGTCAATATCCACTGCACCACAACGCACATCCACCTAAGCAGAGTATTAAGAGACAGGAAAATTTCGTTAGAACAAAGAAAAAAAATACTGAACTGTTAGGTGATATCTGTCTGTATGGCAGCGAATGCTGGACAATCTTCTCAAAGATGAAGAGACTCGGAGCGACAGAAATGTGGTTCTACAGAAGGATACTGAGGATACCATGGGTTGAGCATGTGAGCAACGACGAAGTTTTGGATAGAATAAAAACAAAAATGGGAGTAACAGTTGGAATTTTTTGGACACGTAATGAAGGAAGGTTTGGAGAATCTGATATTCACAGGGTGGTTAGAGGGGAAGAAGCTGTGGTGATACCGACCGAGCAAAAGCGGGGGACCGGATGTTTGCACTCTAACGACCAGAAAGCAAATGACCAAAACTCGTTGATGCGCATCCGGGTTCGCGCAGATGTTCCGGTAGAAAACTAAAAATTAATTAAATATTAAATTTCCAGTTCGCGAGCCTACGCGAATTTTATTTATCGGCCAATGGGAAGCCCAGAATCAAATACGGATATGAATTCCCAAATGATCTGCTGCGATCCAAAAAGTCGAAATAAAAAGCCGATAGAGAAAGCATCGCCAGACAGAGAGACCCACACGGACTGACTCGAGAGAGAGAGGAGTGTAATCAGTATCCCCCTTGACATACGTCAAGCGGCTTACTCTGCTAGCCCCACTTCCCTCTCATCTTATCTTTCGCTGTCTCAAAATTACTTACTGACCTAAACAGTAAATACATCAAAGACATTCCTTACTTACAACGCTCCCACATTCCTAAGCATTAATTCTCTTTCAGCAATTTATTATCATGAACATTTTACGTTGGACCTATACTTCAAGTATTACTTTAATTGTAAAAACCTTAATTGATATATGTATATATAAAATGTTATTTTTCAACTCAATTTGCTTTTCTTGATTTATAATCATTTTATGACTTATAGTGGGCTATCTACAACGAGGCCAAATTCTGTTAATCTTCAACAACATACAACTACCCTTCACTAGAACGGACTCACCACTATAAACTGGAAAAGAATGGATAACCCACTATAAGGCACAGGGAAAAGCAGCGCGTGACATACTTAATTAGCTTGAAGAAATGGATGAAAAATGAAATTATTTATGTAATTATCATTTTTAGTAAATCTTGGTAAAAATATATATTTTACATCTGTTACCCCCCCCCCAACACACCCCCCAGTTAATTGCATAAAACTTCTAGATATACATTATCTATAACAATTTCTTTTTATAATGCAGGACTCATTAAGATTGTTAATCATGATTTTATTTATTTATTTATCAGACCGTTTTTCCGAAAATCTGCTCCGAATAATAAATTAAAAAATGCATTAAAACTACGCCAATTTTAATTTAGATAAACTTTTAATTGATTTCATAAATAATATAATCTAAGGATATCACATACTGAAGAAGAAAAAACCAAATCGATGAAGAATTAATTTTCATAAGAATCATTTTCATTTTTCTTTGCTAATTAAAGTTTCAAACATCTTTAAAATTTCTTCCAGTTACTCAATGTATTTAGTTATTAATTTATTAAATGAAGACTTTATTTACAAATCGAAAATTAAAAAGCTTAAATACAAATAATTTAGAATTAAGATTTAACTATAAATTTGCTAATTTTCTAAAAATAACGAGTGAGAGATGTATATTTTATTTTTGCAAGATTTTTAAAACCGAGAATTAACTTTTGTTTACAAATGTGTCGATCTCTCAGAAAAAAAAAAAAAAATTGCCGAAACATTGAAAATAATAAAAAACAAATTTTAAATGTCAAATTTTTTTAGATTCCAATGAATAATTTCTGTTTGAAATAAACCCGAGTATTTTTCTTACTGGAAATGGTAATTATTAGATTCTGATTAGGCTAAAATTAAAATTTCAAGAAAAAGTTGTTTTTTTATTCAATTTAAAATTTAGCTATCGATAATGAGTTGAGGTATCTATATAAAAGAGTTTCCCAACGTATATAGTAATTCGTGGACAGCCGTGATCGCCCACGTCCTGACGGGACACAGCTCATAAAAGAAAAAGAAGTGAGGCGTTTAGGGTGATGCCTTATGTCAGATTACACTACATTCACAAACTTTGTAGAAGTTTTAATTCTCACCTTCGTAAAAGAGCGGGAAAGAAGGCGGGCTTGCGAAATCCAGTTCCTACTCTGGTTGTACTGTTACCTCTACTTGGGTTGTCATCATTGTCCCGCCTGGCCTTTTGATGACTCTTAAATGTCAGTGCTCAGCCAACAACAATTACAGGTCAATTGGTAAGTGACCGATGAAGCAAACTTGGCACGATTTGTGGCACACAGCTTTTATCTAGTTACCGAGTTGAAGAGAGTCAGTGTAAAAAATCAAAATGAACAAATGTCTCCGTTTTTACTTATTTATTTGTTTTCCTAAGTCAGTGGGAAGGCCGTCTAAGTTGTACTTCTCTTAAAAAAACGATTAAAGTAGAAACCCTTTCCCCACCTTTTGAAAAGAGTATATTTATTGAAGAAACTTACGTTACTCTCGGTCAGCGTATGAAACAGATGAATGATTATTTTATGAAGTTCATTTAAATAGCATGATAAAAAGAAGGAAAAAAAGGCGATCAAATGTCTTCTGTCTCTTTCACACACACAAGTTAATAAAGATGACCTGATTCATGGATGGAAAAGGAATTGGAGTTGGGGAAAACTTATAGAAAAGGTCACGGAAAAAAAGAAAGCAAAGGAAAATTTGTAGAAATATCTTGCGTAAAACGAAAGAAAAAAATAATTATTTTACTACTAAACGCCTTCACAATCTGTACGTTACTCAATGGTAGAACCACAAGAAGACTGGTATTTTTCCTTCGTGACGTTGGCGGGAATATTCTATCTTTTCATTCCGAGAAAAAAAAATCCTTAAAATATCTTATGACGATAAAATAAACAGCTGGCGCTGTACAGTAAAGACTACGAAAAGAAATAATTTTTTTTTTTTTCATATTATCATCATTTAAGCAAATGTGGTTAAAGTTTTATAAAATTTAATAGTGGCGCAGTGGAAATCAACTCAGAACGACAAATCGGGGAGCCGAGTTCGAATTCCTTGCATCCACTTACGCGAAAATGCCCTTGGCAAAGGTAATCCGTCTCTTTATGGGTTAAATAACAGGTCAGGTTGAGTTCTGTAGCCTTGGCTGGATACCGTCTACCGCGGGATCATATTTTCTACCCAGTCAGTCATGTCTCTTTTGGGACATGATCGCCTAAGCGTGTATCACGTATGGCACTCAACTGACTGAATGGGGGGTCCAGTTTATAAAAAATTATAAAACAAAAAAAAAAAATTAAATGATATATAAACAATTTTTATATTTAAGAAAATAATAAGTTCTTATTACTTCGTTATATATATATTTTTAGAGGGGGTGCTAAAAATAATTATTTAAAAAAAAACAAAAAAACAAAAGAGTTACTAACAAATATATTCTTAAAAAAAATGCTAAGACGAAGCCAAACAGTCAAAAATTATTCATTAAAATTTTATGTATAAAACTTAGTATATATATGGGTCAAACTGATGTAAAAAAAAAAAAATATACCACCAAAATGGAGCCTGACGTGTATTTTTTTCTTTTTCTTTTTTTTTTTTCTTTTTTTAGGTGGGGTAATCATTTCACCCCAAGAGGGGCGAGATCGCCACAAGTGTGCAAGGGGTTACAGCGAGAGAAAATACCTTGGTACAGAGAGTATTGAAGAAAGGATAAGAGATGAACAGGATTCAAGAAAATAGAAGATGGCTGTTGACATTGCATTTAAGTTTTTGGATATTTCTTTGGAAGCAAGTAAACAGGAAGGAGTTCCCCAGACAGGAAGTGCGAGAAAAGAAACTATTCAAGTAGAAGAAACATTTACACTTAAATATTTCAACAGTCAAAGGTTAGAACCTGGATGCCAATCTACTCAGTCAAGTGCGATATATGATACACGCTTTGGGCGATCATGTCTTGAAAAAGACATGACTGACTGAGCAGAAGATTATCCCGCAGTAGGTTGCCATTGTTTTCTGCGATAGACTGGTTGCCAGCCAAGGCTATAGAATCCAATCTGTCCTGTTATTTGACTCATAGTGTGAGGGAGAAGAGATGTATTATATTATTGAGTAGTAATTAGTGGGGGTTTAGTTTATTACTTCATAACAATTGAAAACTGATCCCCTACTTTATGCCCAGTAGAAGTTTTAATTATGTTTCCAAATATTGTATTCAGTCAGTCAGTTAAGTGCCATACATGATACACGCTTTGGGCGATCATGTCTCAAAAGAGACATGACTGACTGGGCAGAAGATTATCCCACAGTAGGTTGTCATTGTTTTCTATGATAGACTGGTCGCCAGCCCAGGCTATAGAACCCAATCTGTCCTGTTATTTAGCCCATAGCGTGAGAGAGAATGTATTATATTATTTAGTAATAATTAGTCAGGGGTTAGTTTATTACTTTTTTTAAAATCATATCACCCCGAGCAAAACGGTAAGGCCACTGGTGTGCAGGGGGTTACGTAAGAGTGAATAGATTGGAAAAGAGGAAGTTGAAAACCACGTCCTAAACAGGGAACAAGGGATGAGCCTCTACACCTGTTCAATAGACGTGGGTGGAGTGTGAACTGGGAATTACAAAACAATCCTCCACTTTATGCCCAGTAGATGTTTTAATTATGTTTCCAAATATTATATTCAGTCAGTCAGTTAAGTGCCATACATGATACACGTTTAGGCAATCATGTCTCGAAAGAGACATGACTGAATGGGCAGAAGATTATCCTGCAGTAGGTTGCCATTATTTTCTGCCATAGACTGGTTACCAGCCAAGGCTATAAAACCCAATCTGTCCTATTACTTAACCCATAACTGGATGGAAGAGACGGATTAATATCTTTCCCAATGGTATTTGTGCGCAAGTGAATGCAAGGAATTCAACTGGAATTCAAACTCGACTCCTCGATTTGTCGTTCCGAGCCGATATCCACTGCACCAGAGCGCATAGCCTGCTAGCCAATTTACAAGCATGCTTAAATTCGTGTGGTTGGGGAACCAGGATAAAAAGCTAATCAGAGTAGTTGCCAAGAAAATATTTAGAGAAAAGAAAGAGGGAAGCCACATTACGTCGGTGAGAACATGACTGAAAGCGGGTTGCCAAGTTAGGATTGATTATATTGCAGATCCTCCTTTTGATTTTGTCGAGAACCTCGAGATGAATAGCAAAAAACCCCAGCCCATGCCCGATCAGATGTTGCAAATGTATTCAACGCACGGGAAAAATGGCAGATTTATAAATGTGCAAGACGGATTCTGTTATGGGGAAACACACCTATTCCTCAGATAATGGACTCTCCCTCCTACAATTATAACAGTTAACAGGAAGTTCTTGGGAAGTTCATAGGAGTTCTTTAGAGTTCTATTGGAGTTCAGTAGAACTACTAGGCAGTTGATATTAGTCAGCTTTCAGTGGAAGATTACCAAGTTCCTAACACTTTGGGTACGTTAAATCGATTAGCAACCTGCATAGCACCATTATAACCTTCCGTGCGAAAACTACTCCACAACAGGTTCAGACAAGAAAAACTTTTATTAAAAAAAAGACACGTGTACAAAATTTGGTTTTCTAGAAGAAAGAGGCCCAAGCCATATGGTCTGAAATCCCGCCAAAATAAAATTTGTGAACAGGCGTGTATACATTTTCTGATTATTTTATTTTAACACGAGTTTACTCGTGCAACCAGACTGGCAACTGGGTCCCACCCGTTCACAGTTAGATCAACCAAATGCAGCCGACAATTCTACTCCTGCAACTTCTTTTCTCGCACTTCCCGCCTGTGGAACTCACTTCCATATTCTTGCTTTCCTGACGGCTACAACCTCCAGGAATTTAAATGCAAGGTCAATAACCATCTCTTAATCACTTGACTCCACTTCTTTCAACATGAAAATTTTTTTCTGGTATTTTCCAAACCGAAGACATTGCCTAATTTGACTCCAATTATGGGCAAATTGGCAGTCTGATGTTGGACTCAGTGCCTCCGGGGGGAGAGGAAATCAGATGAAGCTCAGTCGAAGGGAAGTATTGTCCGAAAAAAAATAGACAGTTGCCCGTCCCCGCCTTATGCAAGATCTACGGGATATTTTTGGCCGAGCTTAAGGGTTTGGAGATCACACAATAAAAATGGCCTTGTGCCGCATTCCACCTCAGTAGGGAGGCCGATAAATACCCCGTCATGTGCAAACTGCGGCCTGCCTAATTTTACGAAGAAAATAAAGTCTATTAAAATTTTGTTTGCCTTTGTTTCCTTTTCACTTGTTCAATCACACAGTCTTTCTTTCACTCAAAGATTTTTTTTTTTTTTTTTTTTTTAATCATTTCACCCCGAGCAAGGCAGAAACGCCACTGATGTGCAGGGGGTTACATAAATGTAGAAAGATTAATTAGAAAAGAGTGAGGAGTACAAGCTAGTTAGAAAGGAACAATAAAAAGCTGAGAAAGCAGGTGCAATGACAGGTACATGGGCGGAGAGAAAGGGAAGGTTATACAGGGGAGGGGAGAGAGCTAGAGGCCAGTGGTTAGTAGGTGAGTATTAACTTTGCTTTTAAATTTCTGGAGGTTGTAGCCGTCAGGAAAGCAAGAATACGGGAGTGAGTTCCACAGGCGGGAAGTGCGAGAGAGGAAGCTGCAGGAGTAGAATTGTCGTCTGCGTTTGGCTAACCTGACTGTGAATGGGTGGGACCCAGTTGCCAGTCTGGTTGAACGGGTAAACACCTGTTGAGGAGGCATCAGTGACTTAAGCTCATCCGAGCAGAAGCCATGAAAGTATTTATAGAAGAAACAGAGGGAGGCCACATTTCGACGATGGGAAAGTGGCTGCAGACGAGTCGCCAGATCAGTACCTATCACATTACAGACTCTCCTTTGGAGCTTGTCAAGAACACTGAGGAGAACGGCAGGGGCACCTGACCATAAATGGCAGCAGTACTCCATGCACGGACGGATGGTTGACTTGTATATATGCAGGATGGATTCAGGTGGAAAAAACATCCTGGATCGACATAGTGACCCAATCTTCTTAGCAGTAGATTTTGCTATGGATTCAATATAGTGCTTCCATTTGAGGTCTGAGGACAGGGTAAGTCCGAGGAGGCGTAGTGTATTACTCTCCGGGAGAATCATCTGGTCCATGCTTATGGGAGGCAGAAGAGGTTGCCTGTAATGGTTGACAGACAACAGCTTGGTCTTAGATGAATTGAAGTTGACAAGCCACTTCTTGCCCCAGTTCACCACAGAGTGTAGATCCCGCTCAAGGTCAGCAGCGAGATTATGTCTGTCCGCCACGACAGGTTTCTTACTGGAGCGGGAGTATATTGTAGTGTCATCTGCGTAGATGCCTACTTGGGACTTGATCTCATCTGGGAGGTCGTTGATGAAAATAAGGAAGAGCGTTGGGCCCAGGATAGAGCCTTGTGGGACACCAGCATTCGTGCTGTAGGACGAAGAGGCACGCCCATTCAGAACGACCTTCATTTTGCGGTTATTTAAGAAAGATTGGATTAGGTCAAGCAGGCGACCGGTAATACCATAACCGCGTAGTTTGCATAGGAGGCCAGGGTGCCAAACCCCATCGAAAGCCTTGGAGATATCCAGAGCAACCGCGCGAGCCTCGTCAGACTCATCAAGGGCCTGTAGCATGTACTCCGTTACAGTAGTTAGCAGGTCGGCTGTGGACCTGTCAAATCGGAATCCATATTGCCTGTCGGAGAACAGTTTGTGGGCGGTGAGATGATGAACTATTTCAGCATTTATTATAGCCTCGAACACTTTCCCGAATATTGGTAGAAGACTGATAGGGCGATAGTTGGATGGGTCCGAGGGTTCACCACAGTTCTTAAAGACAGGAACGACTGAGGAGAATTTCCAGCATGCAGGAAAGCAGGAAGCAGAAAGGCAGTAGTTAAACAGTTTAGAGAGGACAGGGGATAGTTCAGGGGCACACCTCTTAAGGACTATCACCGGGATTCCATCGTCTCCACACGCCTTATGGGGGTCGAGTTTTGAAATTACTCTGGATACTATTGTCGGGGTAATATATACGTCATGCAGTTTGGCCTCAGTTCTAATAGGGAAGTCGGGTGGGCGCACTCCGGACGAGTCGAGTGTGGAGTTGGATGAGAATCTGCGGGCAAAGCACTCAGCTTTCTCAGCAGATGACGTGAGAACATCAAATCCATGGATTAAAGGAGGTATTGAGGATTTCCTATTGTTGAGCACTCGTTTACAAATCCTCCAATAGTCCTTGGAGCCGAACTTGCGGTCAGCTATGTGCTGTCGCATTCTCTCAGCAAACAACTGTTTGGTGTCATTTAGGGTTCTCTTGCACTCACTGCGAGCGGATGTGAACAGGCGCCTATTGTGATCAGTTGGCTGTCTCCGGAATAGACGGAAGTAATGGTTCCTGTGGGCAATGGCGGCTGAGCAGGCCGGAGAGAACCACGGAGAGGAATGAGGTTTTAAGCAATACTTCCTGGTGGGTATGAAGGCATCAATGCCAGCTTTCACCCATGACGAGACCTCAGAGGCACAGTCATCAACTGATAGGTCAAACACTTTTCCCCAAGGGACGTCGCAGAGGAAATCGCGAAAGGCATCCCAGTCAGCTTTTTGGTAGAGGTAGGAGGTTCTATAAGTAGGGGGATCCTGGGGGGAGTGAGATTGGAAAGAAATACTGAGGGAGACTACAGCGTGGTCGGAGTTGCCGAGAGGGCAAAGCTGCGAGATATAAGAGAAACAAGTGTCAAAGGGAATAACTGTTACATTCTCGATTCATATTCAATTTTTAACTTCGATACAAGGATCCTATCCGTATTGAATACATTGATTTTCTAGTTATTCATTTTCTTTTCGTTTTTATTTATTCGGTCGAGTTAGCCTGGACATACACGAGTCTGTCATACCAACCATCACGGTCTTGCATCAAGGTCGAAAGATTATTAGGGTGGTGTTGCCATGACATAGCTGGTCAATGTAGGTAGTTGCTGGACGACCAACCCATCTTGCTCAATGGGTAGGTGTTAAGATAAGTAGATCACTCGCGTTTTGTTTCACTAGCCAGCAGTGTCTTATAATACGTTCGCGTAAAAATGTAGAGATATCAGGGATGAGTCAATAGAGCTGTGTTTTTTGGATTTTGTCTCGAGGAAATGTTAACTATAGCTCTCAACATCCGAGTGTAGGTGCCATCCAACTCAGACTGTAGCGGATAAAAAATTAATTAAAATCAACCTTCTTCACTTTTACAAAAATTCACAATGACGTGTGAAATTCTGATTTTTCCCAAATAGAAAAAGAATTGACCATGTGCTTTCCGAGAAACCAGATTTCGCAAGTAGGTGTTAAAATAATTTTTGATCTATGGGAGCGACTTACAAGACTTGAGGACCTCGATAGCGAGTGTGAAAATTTGAATACTTTAAAAGGCTCCAGCGTCAAGACAGAGATAGAGTCAGATGGGAGCTGCGAGGTGAAACATCTAAAATGTAACTTCAACTTCAAGCGACTCGGACATTGTCCTCTTTCTCTTTCTCCTTATCTCTTTCAACAATTGCTACTACGAACATTTTGTACGAACTCTTGATACCTTTAACTTTCTCTTTGAACATTAATTTCTATGAATTCTTGTTATTCCTTCTTTTAATAAATTACTATTTTAACATGAAAAATGTATATTTTATTCTTACACTGTTCCACACTATTGCCGACAAACAACTTTATGATGAAAACCTTCTGATAATAATTCTGATGATAATTCTGCATAAAGCTTGTAGGTTGTAGGGAGTTCGGTTAAGTCTGACACAAGGCCGAATCAATGGAACATTAACCAGCTCCCCTAAGCTACAAGATCCTAGAGTTATAGCTAATGTCCAGGCAGTGGCGACATACATTAAAATTGTCTCTACAGTTGTTCGAAAGAATCTCCGCTTGAGGTTGTCTCGTAGATCAGATTTCCAAATTACATCCATTCTATTCAAGGCAGCCCAGGATGGGCTATACAAATTTTCGGCGGACCTGAAGTAGACTACCACCACCTTTAAATTTGTTGTTTTTCATTTTTTTCTTAATTTTTTCAACGCAGTCTTATCGGTTATTACAAAAAGTTTCCGACTATAAAAATATACATTTGGAAAAATTTTAATATATAAACAATTTGGGGTGGGCTCAATTTCTCATGCAGCGTTATAATAAATCGATCCTCCATTTTGAAACCACTCGCATTGGGGTCGCTTTGTTTTTTTTTTTTGCTTTTTGTTTTGAGTGGGGGGGGGGGGAGTTGTTGCTCTTGTCATTGTCTTTTTCAAGTTTTTTTTTTAGTTCTTACGATGGCATCTTCCTCGGAAACTCCAAGAATAGCTTTATTCAAACATTTCGCAAAGGATTCAGTGGTCGAATATGCGCAAGCAAAAAAGTTAATTGCACAGAATCGATTTACTATAAAGTTGTATGAAAATCTGAGCCTCCAGCTAAAATTATTTAAATGTTGAAATTTTTACAAATTTCTTTTGTCAATCAGAAGTTTAGGGTTTAATCGATAAGATTGCACTGAAAAAAGTAAAAAAAAAAATTGATAATCAACCAATTTACAGGTGGTAGTAATATCGTACCGGCGATAACAAAAAACAAAACAAAGCGACCCCAATGCGAGTGGTTCCAAAATAGAAGATCGATCTACTCTAACGTTGCATGAGAAAGTGAGCCCACCCCAAATTGTTTAAATATTGAAATTTTTTCAAATGTTTTTTGATAATCAGAATTTTTATGTAATAACCGATAAGACTGCGCTAAAAAAAGTAGGAAAAAAAAAATGAAAAGCAACAAATTTAAAGGTGGTGGTAGTCTTCTTCAGGTCCGCCCAGTTTTCATTTAAATGGATTTATGAAAAAATGTGCTATTTTTTAGAGAGACAAATAATGACTGATTTAAATCCCTTAAGGAAGGCAAAAGTGATTATCTACTCCTTAAAGGTTAAGGATTTTTTCGTGAATCCTATATTTTTTACACAAACCGAATGTTGACCGATCTAGAGCCCAAAGCAGATTGCAAAAATACGTTTTATGCGCATCAGCTCAACGCATATATCCGCTTTAATTAAAACAAAATTAATAAATTATGACCGGTCGGAGCTACTCCCACTTAAAAACCAAACCTTAATTTCAAGCCGACTAAAAGCTATATATACAAAATTCAAACCGACCCTACTCGGATCAGCGTTTGATATAGCCACCGACAAAAAACGACGCATCAGGTTCGGCCTCCATAAAGTGTCCATTTGCTTCTTATGTCACCACTCTCTACCTGTTGCCTTGGTAACAGCTACGGTCGATATATATATATATATATATATATATATATATATATATATATATATATATATAATGCGATGAATATGTAATGAATATGCATACACCTTGGTTCCCTCTGACAGTAATGTGATTGGCTGGTGTCAGCCATTAAGACAGACGAAAGCGAGGACGTATAGAGGTCTACGTCCATAGGTCTATCGCTAGAGGTCTACAGGTCTAGGTTCCGTAACAAATTTAATATCCTGCTTAAAATATCAAATAACAAGATTGGACGGTACTCAGAAAATTGAATATATTTCTTAAGTCGAAAGTTTTTAAATGCATTTCCCAGCATTTTCGTATCTAATTAAAGAAAAATACATTTCTCATTGGATGTCCGTTGAGGTGCAGTGGATATCAACTCGGAACGAAAAATCCGGGAGCCAAGTTCGAATTCCAGTTGAATTTGTTGCATTCACTTACGCACAAATACCCATAAGAAAGGTATTAATCCGTCTCTTCCCTCCAGTTATGGGTTAAATAATAAGACAGATTGGGTTTTATAGCCTTGGCAAGCAATCAGTCTACCGCAGAATGCAATGGCATCCTAATGCGGGATAATCTTCTGCCCAGTCAGTCATGTCACTTTCGAGACATGATCGCCCAAAAGCCTAACGTATGGCACTTAACTGACTGACTGAATATAATAGTTGGAATCATGATTACGGTTCTACTGGTTATAAAGTGGGGGATCAATTTTATATTGTTATGAAGTAATAAACTGATCCCCCATTTATTACTACGTTATAATATAATACATCTCTTCCACCTCTAGCTATGAGTCAAATAATAGAACATATTGGGCTCTATAGCCTTGGTTGGCAACCAGTCTACCACAGAAAGCAATGACAACCTACTTCGGGATAATCTTCTGCCCAGTCACTTTCGAGACATGATCGCCCAAGTGTGAATCACGTATGGCACTTAACTGACTCTTTTCATTATTAGAATGGCTCGAATGTCAGAAATTGATTTAGCTTTTTTTTTAAATAAATCCAAGGCAAACTGAAAGATTATATGAGGATTTGCCTTGGATTCATTTAAGAAAACGGTAAATGAATTTCTTACTTTCGATCCATTCTGATAAGAGGATTTACCTTTCATACAAAAAATTCCGGGAAATTACATTCAAAACATTCGTCTTGAACTAAGAATTGTAAGAATAAGTGTAAGTAAGTGTGTGTGTGTGTGTGTGTGTGTGTGTGTGTGTGTGTGTGTGTTTATATACTGGAGATGCAAGTGCTATCAGTTTCGTATTGGGCACACTTTATCGCGCTCTCACAGAAGTTTCCGTCGGCGTTTTTTATTTACAACTAAAAATAGGGCAGAGTGACACAAGCATACAAAGCTTTCTGTTCAGCAGGTGTGCTGAAGACCTTGTTCAATGCCAGAAGTATCTACTTGAAGCTTGAGCGAGCTTTTCCTCACAATGTTCCCCGATGCTCACTCATTGACATATCTATCGCATCCGAACGCTGTACGCAGCAGTCTTGCGAGGCGTCGTCACAAGCACGTTGTGACGCGACCAGGGATGGCGACGTTGATTCTCACATGCAACCCGACAAACTATCAAACAGTTCGATATTAGATCATCCATTTTATCGATCGATACGGAATAGACAGTGATTTACAGTCTTTCCAGTGCGGCACAAGTTTCCATTTTAATTACAATCTGCCAACGTATGATGAAATATATTATTTTTACCTGAATTTTAAAAAAGTCTTTTTTTAAATCTCTGTAGGTGTGAATCTCATCTCTTGAAGTGAAACTAGATTTCTTCTTTTTTTTTCTTATTCCGCCTTTATAAAACAAACACCTTGACCAGAAAAAATTCGTTTTTAAAAAGAAAATTCGTTTTTAAAAAGAAAATTTCACACTCCAAACAACGAATAAGAAAATTATTAAATTTTATGAACGTTAATGGAGAGTCCAGTTTGCTATGTAAATTTATCTCCCCTAAAGAAACCAAAATGATCATATGATCATACCACGTGATTTCTTGAGGCGTTATAAATGGAAAAAAAAATGAGAAATTCGTAATTTTGATATGAAAAAATGCTACTTGTTACGTGTTAAGTGTAACAAAAGAAAAAAAATGATTGACCAAAACTCAGAGACAAATCACAGACAAATATTTAATTTACAATAAACACAAAATGATATATATAGAAAATTTACAATTGTTTTACATTCCAAACAGAGACGTAGAGACTTTACTACTGGCAGGCAAAGTTTACGAAGGGGAAGGAAATGTCAGTATCTGTACCCAGTTAAGATAGCAAAGAAGTTTAAGTGCTATACTTTATGGAAATCCTCAAATGGGTCTATAAAGAATAATTATCAGTTCGCTCAGTGACAGAGTCAAAAATATCTATTTATCTATATAGCTCCATGAGGTTCTCTTTCAGATTTTAGTTGGTCGGCGACTTTTCTTAGAGATTCTTTTGGCTGGATATAAATCCTTGAATCAAAGTCGGAGTTGATAATGTCAGCAAATCATGTTATCAACTAACTACTCTCTTCCCAAAACCTCTTTTTATAGGTGCTAACACCTAATTTGCATATTCTAGAATCTTTTAGAATTCTCTCGATTTTACTGGAACATTCTGGCATCTTCCGAAACGTTCTTTTCCTAATTTCTTTATTTTTACGACTACTGCATTAATTAAAACTTTTTCTAATAACAAGCAAAACTCAACAGAGTTCTTTACTACTACTTTTTAGACATTATTAATATTATTTTAGACATAAACTAGCAGTATAGCCCGGCGTTGCTCGGATTTAATAAAAGTTTTAAAAGTAATCCATGGTCCTGGAGCTCAGACTCTTTGGACGTTGGCACGAAAGACTAAAAAGCAATAGTTGTTTCCAGTTAAAGCGAAACCGTAGACTGAAAGAAAAATGAATGGATGTAAGTCAAATTTTGATTTCCTCGTATAGATATCAAATAAGTTTTTTCGTCGTAAACTGAATTTTGAAGGCTAAATAAGTCCAATGAGTAAATGGTATCATGGCTGAGACTAAAAACTACAATTATACCTACTTAGAGCTAAACCCGAAGCAAAAACTAAAATAAAAGGGCTGAAAAAAATACAGAGATACAGGCAGATAAACAGACGCACACACAAACATCTTGCCTTATATATATTATTATCGATTTTCTGCACTATTGTAAGAACTGCAACCTTGAAACTTCTGAATATCGTTTCTTATGTCTTTGTCTATGAGTGTATCAAATTTGAT
This sequence comes from Ascarosepion bandense, assembly GCA_037127315.1. Classification (NCBI taxonomy): domain Eukaryota; kingdom Metazoa; phylum Mollusca; class Cephalopoda; order Sepiida; family Sepiidae; genus Ascarosepion; species Ascarosepion bandense. The sequence continues at coordinate 2,962,334 of JBBBDQ010000963.1, read as the reverse complement.
TAAAATCGGACCACTCCTTCTATAACCCGATTTTTTCGATTTTCGATATTTATTGGGGGTACCTCGACACAAAATCTATCTAAGAACACTCGCAGACGCTTATAGTACAACTGTGTAAATTTTCAAGAAAATCGGTTCGGCCGTTTCGGGGTCTATAGGTAACGAACACACACACACACACATACACACAAAGTTCTATTCATAAATAAGTTTAGATGCATCCTCGTCAGTCAGTCAGTTAAGTGCCATACGTGATACACGCTTGGGCGATCATGTCTCGAAAGAGACATGACTGACTGGGCAGAAGATTATCCCGCAGTGGTTTGCCATTGCTTTTTGCGGTAGACTGGTTGCCGACCAAGGCTACAGAACCCAATCTGTCCTGCTATTCAACCCATAACTGGAAGGAAGAGACGGATTAATACCTCTCCCAAGGTTATTTGCGCGGAAGTGAATACAATGGATTCAACTTGAATTCGAACTCGGCTCGCCGGTTTTTCTTTCCGAGCCGCTATCCACTGTACCACAATGCACATCCCGTAACATACCCGTATCCTCGTAACATACTTTAATCAAAAGAAAAAGTAATTCATTAAGACGAAAATGTTTAGATCGTGTTTTAATCGCGAGTTTCTTTTTTTTATCATCTAACCTCAAGCAAGACAGGACCGCCACTAGTGCGCACGGGGTTACAGTGAAAAGAAAGACATGTGTACAGACGTTGTCGAAGAAAGAATAAAAGATGGATGGGACTCAAGGAGATAGAAAATGGCGACTGACGTTGATTTTAACTTTTGGAAACTTTATCGGGGAAACAAGTAAACAGAAGGGTTTTCTACAGGCGAAAAGTGCAAGAAAAGGAACGATTAGAAGAGACGGTTACATTTAACTATTTCAACGGCAAAAGAGTGGGACCTAACTGCCAATCTAGTAGCACTCTTAAATTCACATGGTCGGGGCACCAGGGTAAAAAGCTCGTCAGAGCAGATGCCATGAAAATATTTGTAGAAAAGACAGAGAGAAGCTACATCACGTCGATGAGAAAGTTTATTCACAATAAATTTGCGTCCAGGTTCCTCGAATGTTTCACTATTCTTGGTGGATCTTATTTTATCATAATATGGGAAATTTAATCTAAAAAATGATGGAAACAAAAAAAAATCTCTTTCAAGACATGACAGACTGGGCAGAAGATTTCCCTGCAGTAGGTTGCCATTACTTTCTGCAGTAGACTGGTTACCAACCAAAGCTATCTATAGGATCTCGTCTGTATCGCTATTTAGCTCCTAACCGGAGGGAGAAGAGAATACCATTTCCAAGGGTATTAGCACGTAAGTGAATGCAATGAATACAACTGTAATTCGAACTCGTCTCTCCGATTTCTCATTCCGAGCCGATATTCACTGCACCACAAATCTTTCATCCTTTCATAACATAGTCAGTTAAGTGCCATACGTAATACACGCTTTGGGTGATCATGTCTCGAAAGTGACATGACTGACTGGGCAGAAGATTATCCCGCAGTAGGTTGCCATTGCTTTCTGCGTTAGACTGGTTGCCAACTAAGGCTATAGAACCCAATCTGTCCTATTATTTAACCCATAACTTGAGGGAAGAAACGGATTAATACCTTTTCCAAGGGTATTTGTGCGTAAGTTAATGCAAGGAATTCAACGGGGATTCGAACTCGGCTCCCTGATTTCTCGTTCTGAGCGCCGATATCCACTGCACCACCACCTATAAATAAGTTTTTTTTTTATTATTGTAACCTAATTATGTACAATAATGGATTATATGAAAAACATAAGCGAGTCATTCAAGTAGAAAATACAAATTAGAGATATGTCACAATAGACCATTCCATTTGAAATGAATCAACAATATTTTGTGGTAATGTTTAACATCGACTTCAGCTTTTTCTTGTTAAAAAGTGGAATAATTTTAAAATACATTCAACATTGTGGATAAAAAAAATAGTCAATTTAATAAAGTGTTTTTTCGAGTCTAAGCCTAAGCAAAACAAATTCACGGATTTGAACAAAAAACTTCAGAATGACGTTGAAATCCAATCGTTTTCCATCCCTTAAACAGTCCGTTGTTCTTAGTTTAATTTGAAACGAATAGACATATAGTATGAAAAAAGAAAAAAGAAAAAAGGAAAAAAACGTTAATAAGGTAAGCGAAAGTCACAAAGTACTGCACAAGGTACCGAATCAGGCTTACCCTTACCCGGGTAGTAGACATTATCTCTGGTTTGCACTCTACTCAAGTAATTTCTTTTGTTTAAAAATCATGCATTTTTTGGTGACCGTCACCTATCTGGTAGGGCCAAATTCTCACAATAGCTTTTGGCTAACCTTAACGGTACTGGTAAGTTCTTTCAGCGCGTCTCCTGGAACTGAGATTGTTTATTTCTGATGCTACATGAATAGCAGAAAGTTATTTACTGTGTGTGTGTGTGTGTGAGTGTGTGTGTGTGTGTGTGTGTGTGTGTGTGTGTGTGTGTGTGCGTGCGTGCGTGTGTGTGTTTTAATTTTTTTAGATCAATTCACCCCAAGCATGGCGATAATGTTACTAAGCCACAGTGGACTAATGGGAGTAAAAGGGTATGAGAAAATTTTAGAAGGAACTGGAAACCCAATCCTAAACAAGAAACAAGGGATGAACCTCTACTCCTGGGGAGGAGTGTGAACCGAACAATAGCCGAACCTGTCTACTCCTATTTGTTTAAATGTTTGTACTTGGCTCTAATAAATGAAAAAAAAAAATTCTAATTGACTAAAATACTTGGATACATTATTCTTGAATACAGTATTTGTCTATACTTCTTGGATGAGGTAGTATTTATATTATTTACATTGTTCGGGCTGTTGTCCTCATCTTTATGGCCATATTTACGACGTTTCGGCCGTTGTACACCTCGGCCTTCTTCAGGTGATTGGAATTACGAACCGAACCCTGACCAGTGGGTTATATCGTTCTCGTTCCATGTGCCATGCCACCTCCAGATGTTTAAGTTATATCCCTTTAAGTAGCCAGTTTTCGAACTGTTTGGGTCAAGTCACTGGATATAACCATCGCTTGTATCCACTTAGCCATGTGATCAAAATAAAGGGTTCAGTCCTACATTTCAATCACCTGAAGAAGGCTGGAGCGTACAACAGCCGAAATATCATGAATATACCAATAAAGATGAGGACAACAGTCTCAACAATGTAAATAATGTCCTTGAATACAGAAGTAATTAACGTATTGACTAACTTGAACTTATTTTCGTTCGGTCTTAAGTTGTTTTTTTTTGTTTTTGTTTTTTTGCTTAAGCCAAAGTGACGTCACACGAGAATTATTCACATTTGAGTCCATTACTTATTCACTTACGCACAAATACCCTTAAGAAAGGTATTAATCCGTCTCTTCCCTCTAGTTATGGGTTAAATAACAGGACAGATAGGGTTCTGTAGCCTTGGTTGGCAACCAGTCTACTGCAGAAAGTAATGGCAACCTACTGTGGGATAATGTTCTGCCAAGTCAGTCATGTCTCTTTCGAGACATGATCGCCCAAGCGTGTATCACCTATGGCACTTAACTGACTTTTATCAATAGTTTAACTGCCGCTCATTGTAAATGTAATTGACAGTTATAAATCCGTAACCTTTTGTTGCTTAAAATCTACAAATATTTTAAATGAAGAATTTAACAATTTTTTTGTTCCTTTCTGCAATTTTTGTTTATCTTCGTTCGCAAGTGTTTACATCGCTGGAGTATTTCTTTTCCAACGGTACCTTTTTTGTCTGATACTTATCTATGCCGTCCATGTTTCAGTTGTGTTCCTTATGTCTTCCTCTGTTTATCTACATTGATTTCTTTATATTCTTTACATTTAATGTAAAGGAACTACCGCAGTGAGGCACACGGTCAATCCTTTTTCTATTTGGGAAAAAAAAAAAAGGATTTCACACGTCATTGTGAATTTTTCTAAAAGTGAAGAAGAAGGTTGATTTTAATTCTTAATTTTCTATCCACCACGAATTATTTATTCAATATTTTGATGATATTTTATTAGTTATAAAATATATATATGACTTAATTCCTATAGACTTTTTCTTTAAACACATGGCCAATCCTTTTTCTATCTGGGGAAAAACCAGGATTTCACACGTCATTGTGAATTTTTCTAAAAGTGAAGAAGATGGTTGATTTTAATTTCCTATCCAATACAAGATAACGTCTTGGAATTGAAAATCGGAGAACCGAGTTACGATTCCAGTCAGGTTCGTTATATTCACTTTTGCACAAATATTATTTGGGGAAAGGTACGATTCCATTTTTTTCTCCCCTCTGGGTGAAATAGTAGCACTTGTATCTTTAAATTATTATCTAAAAAAAAAAAAAATTAAATTCTTACAATCTTAAAATATTTTCTGGCTTTAAATAACATGAAAAAGGTTGATAAGCATTAAAAGAAAGAAAGAAAGAAAGAAAGAAAGAAAGAAAGAAAGAAAGAAAGATGAGTCAATCAATCACTCGATGATAAATTATCTCTACTGAAGGTGATTCGAATAGACAACTTTCTTTTTTCTATAAGCAACTTAGGATTTCGACCAATACTCGGGTTGCTTAATTTTATATTTTTCTCTCTCACGTTTACTTCCTCCCTCCCACCCTCTATTTACTTGTATCCCTCTTTTTTTTCTTTCTTTCCATCTATATCACTTTCTATCTTTTTTTATCCCTCTCCTTTCTCCTAATTTTCTGTCATGCACTCTCTTTTCCCCTTCTTTCTTTCCTTTTCAACTTCTTGCTTCCTCCTTCAATAATAATATTCTTTCTTTCTCTCTCTAATAACAATACTTGATTTTATTTTTATAAGCAGCTTAGGATTTTGACTAGGGATGCTCGATATGTTTTCATTATTATGTCATTTTTCATCATATTTCGATTTCTGCTTTGGTCTCACTACCAACCAAGTCTGCGGGGAGACCTAAGGCAGGTCGTGGCGTGTTGTTATGACTTCATTTCAAGTCTTTCTATCTTCCCTATCATCCCTAGCGTTACATAGATAAAGTTTTCCTTAGTGTGTGGGCTGTACTTAATAAGACAATTTTTTGTATATCTCTTAAGCTGGGGTTTCCAGGGATTCTTTCAATGTGTTGTTTTGTTCCATTTTTTATCATTCCAAGTGCACCTACTATCACTGGCACAACTCTTGTTTTCAATTTCCACATTTTTTCTATTTCAATTTCCAGGTCTTTATATTTTGACAGTTTTTCAAATTCCTTGATTGCTATGTTACAATCCGCTGGACAAGCCATATCAATTAATAGACAAGTTTTCTCCTTCTGGTTTTTAACAATAATGTCTGGCCTGTTTGCTTCAATTTTTCTGTCTGTGTAGATGGTGTAATCCCATTATTATTATTATTATTATTATTATTATTATACACAAGAATTCATACTCATGTTGCTAAAAATGTTTTTCTTAAATCAATTTACAAAGAGCAATGTGATAATGGCACTAAAACCTAAGGGGCTACTGGGAGTGAAAATGAATGAGAAAACTTTAAAAAGAACCGGGTATTCAATCCTTAACAGAAAACAAGGAGTAAACCTCTACCCCAGTTCATAAAATCGGGGAAACTAATTTTTAATTGCTTAAGCCACAATGACGTCACTAGTAAAGTTGCATAAGAATTATTCATCTCTGAAGCCATTATTAAATATAGTGTACTATCTAACTGTAGCTCATTGTAAATGTAACTGACAGTTATAAACCAGTAACCTTTATTATTTAATAGCAGATATCCTGTGTGTTTTTCTGTGTCAGGGACCGTTATATATGACTTACCCATTCTTGTAGATATAAATTAAACAAAGTCGAACACACAATAGAATTAAGCAATACTTTACCTTTCCTAGATATCATGCTACACCGCGTTGACAGCAGGTTAAACTTAGTGTCCACCGAAAATCATAAAAATGACCTCATAAACTTCTATTCCCAACATAACAAGAAAATAAATTCCGGAATAATCATCGGGTTCTACTTAAGAGCACTCAGAATGTGCAACCCTTAATATTTACACAAAGAGGAGAAATATATTGAAAACACTTTCAAGATCCTTCAACAACCTAATTATTTCAAATTCAATGAAAAACAAAAGGATCATAAAATATCCCCAAATAAAATAGCTGTCTTTCCTGCCAACCCAACAAATCAAATATATTAATTATTCTGCCCACTAATTCTATCAAAACTACCGCTGAAAAGAATTTATCTAAACGCAACATAAATTTTGTCAAATTTTTTTTTTATTTTTTTATAATCATTTCACCCTAAGCAAGTCAGGATCGCCACTGGTGTGCAGGTGGTTACATTGAGAGAAAATAAACGAGTTACAGGAGATGTCGAAGAAAGGATAATAGATGAGAATCAAGGAGATAGAAGATGGCAATTGATGTTGCATTTAAACTTTTGGAGATTGTAGCTATCAGGGAAGCAAGTATAGAAAAGGAAAAAAACAAGTTACAGGAGATGCCGAAGAAAGGATAATAGAAAGATGAGAATCAAGGAGATAGAAGATGGCAATTGATGTTGCATTTAAACTTTTGGAGATTGTAGCTATCAGGGAAGCAAGTATAGAAAAGGTAAAAAACAAGTTACAGGAGATGCCGAAGAAAGGATAATAGAAAGATGAGAATCAAGGAGATAGAAGATGGCAACTGACATTGCACTTAAACGTTTGAAGACTATAGCTATCAGGAAAGCAAGTATAGTGAATGGAGTTTCACAAACGGAGAGTGCGAGAAAAGAAACTCTTAAAGTAGAAGACACGCTTACATTTAGTATTTTAACGTTAAAAGAGTGGGATCTTGCCGGAAAATAATGAAGGAGGGGGGCGTAAGGTATCATAGCGAGAAAACGCACGCCTGTATATTTTAACGATACAAGGAATTTATTTACAAATTTACACATTCGTAATTGATAGTAGCTAGTTTCAAGATAAGTAATCAAACATTATAAGTTCATAGATTCATTGAATGGTAAAGAAGAGAAAATGTTCTTATTAAATCATCAAACACGAACTAAGTTTCTAAAATGCTTAAAAAAATTGAGAGAGTTCGTTTTTCAAACAAAAGTTATACGCTTGAATTCAAAATAAGATATATATTTTAGGTAGTTAGGATGTGCGTTGTGGTGCATTGGATATCGGCTCGGAACGAGAAATCGGGGAGCCGAGTTCGAATTTCAGCTGAATTCATTGTATTCACTTACGCGCAAATACCCTTGGGAAAGGTATTAATCCGCTTCCTTCCAGTTATGGGTTAAATAACAGGATAGATTGGGTTCTATAGCCTTGGCTGGCAACCAGTCTACCACAGAAAGCAATGGCAACCTACTGCGGTATAATCTTCTGCCCAGTCAGTCATGTCTCTTTCGAGACGTGATCGCCCAAGCGTGTATCACGTATGGCACTTAACTGACTGACTGAATGTAATAGAAATATAATTAAAACTTCTACTATGTATAAAGTGGGGGATCAGTCTTATATTGTTATGAAGTAATAAACTGATCCCCCACTAATTACTACATAATAATATAATACAGCTCTTCCTCTTCTAGCTATGAGTCAAATAACAGGGCAGATTGGGTTCTATAGCCTTGGTCGGCAACAAGTCTACCGCAGAAAGTAATGGCAACCTACTGCGGGATAATGTTCTGCCCAGTGAGTCATGTCTTTTTCGAGACATGATCGCCCAAGCGTGTATCACGTATGGCACTTAACTGACTGACTGTATATAATAGTTGGAATCATGATTAAGGCTTCTACTTGTCATAAAGTGGGGGATCGGTCGTCTATTGTTATTAAGTAATAAACTGATCCCCCACTAATTACTACTAAATAATATAATACATCTCTTCCCTCTGTAGCTATGAGTCAAATAATTGGACAGATTGGGTTCTATAGCCTTGGTCGGCAACCAGTCTACCGCAGAAAGCAATGGCAACCTACTGCGGGATAATGTTCTGCCCAGTCACTCATGTCTCTTTCGAGACATGATCGCCCAAGCGTGTATCACGTATGGCACTTAACTGACTGAGGTTAACCGTCAAATAAAGTCCTTGAAATTCCGAGTTGTAATTAGAGGCTGATAATGTATTATCGTGTAATTTGACACATGCGTTATTCAGATGCATGGTCTCTGCTTTTCTCTTTCTCTTGTTTTTCTCTGATTCCAATTGGCACTGACCAACCGGGTACGTTAAAAGTAGGCTGGCTCAGTCACGTTGTCAGCTCAAAACGCAAACTTATTTTATGGTGGGAAGAAACATGACACTGGACACTGAGAGCTCAATTTGTTATTTTCTGTAAATCGCTCTCTTGGTTAATGAATATTTCACACTTGTTCGCGAAATTTTCCTTGATCTTTTCTCAGCACAGAGACAATTTTTTTCTATTGGTCAAAAATAGATTTGCACACTGGCTCGCAAATTTGCAAACAATGAAGAAATTTATTTTTATGTCGCATTCACCACAATAATATATTGGAAAAACCTCAAGAAGTTTAAATAGAAGATTATATGAATACCAAAGAGACATTTTAAAAAAAACAAAAAACGTCACATTAAAGATATTAACTGCTCACTGTAACAGGACTGACCACAATTTTGACATAAAAAAAATGATACCCTAATTAAAAAGAGAAATAACTTTAACAGAAAAATGTTTAGGAAGCGCATTTATCGCCAGTTGACCCGCGGTGAACCTGCGTCCACGTTCTTACACCGTTTCACTTGACATATGTTCTGTTATCACAATACGAGATCTAAACTTATTTATAAATGGAACTTTGTCTCTGTGTGTCTGTGTGTGTGTGCGTCCGTTACCTATAGACTCCGAAATGGCTGAACCGATTTTCTTGAAAATTTACACACTTGTACTATAAGCGTTTGCGAGTGTTCTTAGCTAGGTTTTGTATCGAGGTACCCACAATAAATATCGAAAATCGATAATCGAATAAATCGGGTTATAGAAGGAGTGGTCAGATTTTAATCAAATTTGATACACTCATAGACAAAGACATAAGAAACGATATACAGAAGTTTCAAGGCTTTAGTTCTTACAATAGTGCAGAAAATCGATAATATATACCGGGTCTGATCAAAATCAGTTTTTCAACCCTTTTATTTTAGTTTTTGCTTCGGGTTTGGCTCTAAGTAGGTATAATTGTAGTTCTTAGTCTCAGCCATGATACGATTTACTCAGAGGACTTATTTAGCCTTCAAAATTCAGTTTACAACGAAAAAATCTTATTTGATATCGATACTAGGAAATCAAAATTTGACTTACATCCATTCATTTTTCTTTCAGTCTACAGTTTCGCTTTAACTGGAAACAACTATTGCTTTTTAGTCTTTCGTGCCAACGTCAAAAGAGTCTGAGCTCCAGGACCATGGATTAGTTTTAAAGCTTTCATTACACCCGAGCAACGCCGGGCTATACTGCTAGTATTTAATAATAAAGATGATAAAAACATCAACAAAAACAATCTAAATGAAATTGGCGAGTTTATAAACCCAAAACTCATTTAAAAAATATTGAATTGAAAATTCTTTGACTTTTTTTTTTTCATACGCGTGTGTAGACAAAGCTAGTCTGATGAAATCCTAAGGGACAAAAGGCGTCACGCGAAAACTTTTTCCATTTTGTATAAATCATCTTTCCTTCAAATTTATTCTTGATCTATAAAAAAAATCTATTTATCGTCATCTCATCAATATAATATATATTTTTTCATGTGTTTGTATAATCTTTTGTCTTTTCGGAACTCAAAT
>JBBBDQ010000963.1:2945000-2947500 GCA_037127315.1 Ascarosepion bandense | reverse complement strand
AAATCGGAAGCCATATTGTTTGTCATAGAGTAGTTTGTTATAGGTGAGATACTTAACCACTTCAACATTAATCAGGACCTTGATACTTTGCCGAAGTGTTGTAAGAGACTAATAGAGTGAAAGTTTGAGGGTCCATAGGGTTCTCCAGCGTCTTAAAAACAGGAACTACAAAGGAGGATTTCCAACAAGATGGAAAGTAGGACACAGCGGGACATTAGACATAGAGTTTGGAAAGAGAAATGGCACTATTTCGGGAGAACATTTCTTTAGGACGATGACTTGTCTACAATCACCTCTGCTTTCTCATAGGAGTTAAATTTAGAAATTATGTCCAAGATCAGAGACAGGGTTATGGACATATCATTTATAGCTTGTGTTCTAGATGGCAAATCGAGTGTGAGCATTCCAGATCAGTCAACTGTTGAGTTTCCGATCATAACACTTTTCTATGCTACCAGAGAAGTATCTAAACTTATTTAAAAATGGAACTTTGTCTGTGTATGTGTATGTGTGTGTGCGTGTGTCCGTTACCTATAGACTCCAAAACGACTAAGTTGGTTTTCTTGAAAATTTACACAGTTGTACTATAAGCGTCTGCGAGTGTTCTTAGCTAGGTTTTGTATCAAGGTACCCGCGATACATATGGAAAATTGATAATCGAAAAAGTCGGGTGATACAAGGAGTGGTCCGATTTTAATCAAATTTGATACACATAGACAAAGACATAAGAAACGATATTCAGAAGTTTCAAGTTTGCAGTTCCTACAATAGTGCAGAAAATTGATAATATATATATATATATATATATATATATATATATATATATATATATATATATATATATATGAGCCAAGATGTTTGTGTGTGTGTTTACCTGCCTGTATGTCTGTATTTTTTCAGTTCTTTTATTTTAGTTTTTGCTTCGGGTTTGGCTCTAAGTAGGTATAATTGTAGTTCTTAGTCTCAGCTATTATACCATTTACTCAGAGGACTTATTTAGCCTTCAAAATTCAGTTTACGACGAAAAATCTTATTTAATATCGATACCAGGAAATCAAAATTTGACTTACATCCATTCATGTTTCTTTCAGTCTACGGTTTCGCTTTAACTGGAAACAACTATTGCTTTTTTGTCTTTTGTGCCAACGTCCAAAGAGTCTGAGCTTCAGGACCATGGATTAGTTTTAAAGCTTTCATTACACCCGAGCAACGCCGGCCTATACTGCGAGTACTGTATAAAAGGTAGTTAACCAGAGAAGTGCACTACATATCTTATCTCTTATAATAAATATCATTTTATATATCCCACTTGTCTTGCTCAGGGATTTGTCTTATTTTATTTGTTTTAGTAAATAGTAAATACATTAATATATATGTTGCCATCATTTTAGACGCCATATTGATATAAATAGTTTGTTATTTTTTACAGCACAAACCCACACAGATGTAATAGTCTATTGAGTTGATCATCTCTGTATAAACACTTTTTTGTCTGGTGACATTAGAAATAGGTTGTTATGTTAAACTTGAAGGGTAGAATTCTTTAATTCAATTGAAAACTGACACTTTTAAAGCTGCACCTGATGATTGCATAATGCTTCGAACTCAGTTGAGCTAACTACATAAATACATATATATTACGGAAATTAACGAAGATTAACGAAATGGTTATAAACAACCGACAATTTGAAATTACTTGTTTGAACATTATTTTTGATCGATACTGGTATTTAAGTAGATATTCTGTTTATTTCGCTAATCTTCGTTAATTTCCGTTACATGTTTACATTTGTTGACATTACGATACATTTCAGTGCAGATATAGTTATTTGCGTGAATCGAAAATTGTGTCATATAGGCTTGATTTGACTTCGTTTAGACTGTTGCTCATTCGTGGTCGCAAGGGCTAAGACGTGCCAGATCAATTAGTGGATCCCCCTATGTGGATAGGAGTCGCAGGTTCGTAATCCTGCCGAATGACCCACATTTTCGTAACAAACATTTATCGTATATAAATATTTTTTAAATTAAATTTTATCGTAGAAATAAATATATATACTGTTTGATTATAAACAGAATATCTACTTAAATACGAGTATCGATAAAAAATAATGTTCAAACAAATAATTTCATACACAGATATATATATATATCCGCAGACAGATCTGTTTCGCTGTATCACAGCTCATCAGTACGGTTAGACTGATTGCTTTTAACTCCCGATTGAAACCAGACCGAATTAGCGTCAGCCGACGATTCTACCTCTGATCTATGGGCGCTCGGTAGAAGGAGGCAGACTTTGTAGCGTGTATATTATCATTTTATACGCCAAATAGCTGAGAGTGTTCTAATTCATTGTTGAATGAACGATGCGTAGATGCTAGAGTAGCTACTGTTTTTCAAAGTCTACCATTCTATGAAAGTGCTCAATCAGGGTGTGAGAGCGTAAAGTCATATATAAATAGTCTATATATAGTATAACCCAAATATAAGAGACCCT
>JBBBDQ010000963.1:2917500-2940000 GCA_037127315.1 Ascarosepion bandense | reverse complement strand
GAGAGAGAGAGAGAGAGAGAGGGAGGGGGGGAGATGAGATAGATAGGAACAGACTTAGATAAATAGATAGACAGATAATGCGAGGTTGGATAATATTTAATGAATTACTTTTAGAATTGTGAACTCGTTCCTAGGTTTCTGTTTATTGAATTTAAAGATAAAAAATAGACGGATTTAATAAGAAACGTTAGAATTAAGACCAAAAATATATAAATAAAATCACCGGAGATCTAATCTCTAAATCGTACCTCCGCATTGCGTAAAAAAAAGTGTACTTATTGATTATTTGTCTGTACTTATGAGATGAGGTAATATTTACATTGTTTGGACTATTGTCCTCATCTTTGTTGCCATGTGTACGACGTTTTGGCCGTTGTACGCTCCTGCCTTCTTCTTAGACAGTTAAGTTAAAGGGAGATAACTACATACCTACCGAAAGTGGCATCGCACATGGAATGAGAATGATATACCCCAGTGATTGTAATAAAGGGTTCGGTTCGAAATTCCAAGCACCTGAAGAAGGCCGGATTATACAACGGCCGAAACGTCATACAAATGGCAACAAAAATGAGGACAATAGTTCGAACAATGTAAATAGTGTACTTTTTTATGTTTAGGGAAAGCTGTTAGCACGATCCAAAGCATTGTGTAAAGATAATTGCATATTACATGGTAATCTCTTTATATAACAACAAGAATAAAAATTCTTGAGCTAAATGTATCCACAATTTAGTCAAAGTTTCAACAAACACTTAACTGGCTCCGATGTTTTTATAGCATAAGTGAAGTTAGGAAGTGTCTAGTGAAAATTAAAACAAAACAAAACACATGAATATGCAGCCATCTGATTGGTGGTTGTTCAATCACTGATAAAATCCGTTAAAAATTGTCAGTTCGAATAAGTACGAATCAACAGGTAGTGATTACACTCTCTTTCCGCTAAGACATCTTCGGCATTTTTCACTGGAATACAAATCTATCAGACCTCGTATTATTATTTACTAATTTATGACCCAAGAACGTGACTTCGAAAGTAAAACCTATTTGTCCCCACGGAAACAACGTATGTAATGGGAGCCAAATAACACCATCAGCTAAAAAAAATACTATCTTCACCGCAAAGTCGACACCATTTGCTAAACATTTTCGCCAGTGATGTACAAGGAAGCTTGTCAAACCCATCACGCCTAACTGTGCTCATGTCCATTGTTTAATCTCCCTAAACGTTCAGCAAATGTCGAATTGCAACGGATGTAATTTTTCTGTATGGAAGAATTCAACAACACACCTCTGCTTCACTGTATGTAGTTTCATATCAGACGTTATATTTCACAATGCTATATATATATAACACCTAATGAGCCAGATGAACCTACCTAGGTTTCACCTAAACGGATCGCCAGGGAAAGCTTTTCCTGACGATCTGTTTAGGTGAAACCTAGGTAGGTTCGTCTGGCTCATTAGGTGTTATCTATTTATTTCGCTCTACCTCTGTACTGAGCGCTTTCTGTTAGATGATTATTCGTATCGGGCTTTTTTCTTTGGGATTCCTGCTGATCTCGGTCCGAACACTTTTTTTCTTTTTGTTTAAAAACCATGTTTTCCTTCCGTCGAAAGTTTTCGAGGAAGGTTTTCGACACGAGTATAATTATAACCTCGTTTATATATATATATATATATATATATATATATATATATATATATATAAGTGAGAGAATCGGTAGACAAATGCTGATACCTCCTGACGAGTAGACTGGACAATTACAAAAAAAATAATCTACGACGAAACTCTGGAGTCGGGGTTCTGAATATGACATCAGCTTAGTGATAAATTTTATATTTATTTGTATTATATATAAAATGGGAGGATATTAGCAGAAAGGTTCAACCTCTGTCATACCATTAATATATCCCTATCCCTGGTATTGTGGGGCCATATAAGAGGCATTACTTTCGGAGTAAGCCTCGTAAAATACAGAACCAAATTATCCCTCTTAACAAGTGGTACGAATATAGATGAAAGTTGCTGTTTAGCGTAATCAATTGCCGGATGAATTGGCTTATATTTCCATATACTAGTTTGTTTTTTTTATTGTTGGGTAAAATTGCAAGAAACCTTCAAGGACCAGAGGATCATAAAATAACTTTTAAAATGACTGACGTAGGGACAGATCCGGTAATTAACAATGTTTACCTCGTAATAATAAACAAACAACTCAAGCATGGATTTCATACGTAAATATTAAAAGAAAAGAAAAAACACATAAAAAAAAATTTCATGATTATTATTTAATTATTTCCAATTTTGAAACCAGGAGTTTTTTTTTTTCTTTGTCGTGGTGAGTTTAACCAACGCTACTTTTGGATGGAATATGGAAATTGGTTTCGTTACGCTAGTATTGGGAATGAGTGAGTCGTCACTTGCTACGAGTGCCAATTGCATGGGTGAACCTTGATTTGGGAGCGGGGAGCGGAGAAAAAGAGAAAAGGTCGGACAGAAAGTAGTTAAGATGCGGAAAGCTTTGCATGACGAAATCATTTCCAGTTTATCGAAAACAGTGGCATTAACACAAAAAACTATGTAATTTATTTTATATCGATTTAAGAGCCTCCGAAAGTTGAATAAGTTTAGACGAACAAGCATAGATGACGCAAAGCAACAGGAAGCCAGAAAGAGTTGAATTATACAGAAGAAATGAGAGAGACGCTCAGTAAATAAATGTAATTATTAATTATATATATATATATATATATATATATATATATATATATATATATAAAATAAATAAATAAATAAAAGTTCGATTTTTTCCCTACCTTTATTGTTTCTTCAACAGTATTACAAGTTCCAGGGTTCCAATTTTTCGATCTGGCACAAGCCATTGAGTGAATTTAAAAAAGATGTAAACCTTTTTCTTGCGTAATGGTCTGCTTTTTATACGCAAGTAGTTGTGTAAAATCCTGCCTACGGTACCAAACCCGGTATAGCGTACTTAAATTCCATGTGTCAAAAAAGAGAGGCTGATGACAAGCAGATGAAGAAAGGATAAACTCGAGTCGCAGTAGCAGCAACAAAAGTAGCAGCAGTTGTAGTAGAAGTAAACCAATGGTTCTTTGGGTTTTTCACTTAAAGGAAGGTTAGAGAACCAAGTTAAAAGTAATAATAAGTGCCTATTGCGTTGTCTGTGGTTTAAATCTTGTGAGAAAGCTTGTGAGACATTTCGATTGTTTTCTTAAAGGCGTTATTTGAAAACTATAATGTTGATACCACCAAACGGATGGAAGTAAACAGTTCAAAAGTCCTGCTTTTAAAGTCAGTGGCAATAAATGAATGAATAACTGACCATGTTGGTCAGACAGTCTCCGTTGTCAGTGAAGAACAAAAAGGAAGTTAGTTAGATTTAAAGAGAGAGTGTACTGTACTCTAATTAGTTTTTAATAATTTAGGGCGACCCACATTTTATTTCATTCATTTTAATTAAATTAATTTTATTTATTTTACTTTTTTTTATATATAGAATTACACGTTTGATTTGTCTAAGTAATGAATGAAAAAACTTAAGGTTGTAAAATAATTTACCTGTCGCCGTTCTAATTACTGTAGGTGAAGGCAAACCTTTTGTTTTTTAATGAGTTTTCGAGAAACAAAATTTTCTTTTCTTTTTTTTTTTACTTTATGCTTTTTATTTATTTATTTTGTATTTATTTCTTTTTACAAGATTTATTTTTATTTTCTTTAATCAGACATACAGTTAGTTGATCATTTCAATGAATTTCAAAAGAATATCTCCCTGTCACATGTGTGCCTAGTTCTTTGCCTTGTTTAATTTTGTAGTTTTCATGATTCGTTGTGTGCGTGTGTTTGTATTCTTTTGCATGAAATTGCACGTACACGACTTCATCTTTCCCACATTTCTTTTCTTCCTCTTTGGATAAAAACAAAAAGTAAAATTCTTGTTTATGAGAGAGAAAGAGAGAGAGAGAGGGGGGGGGGTAAAAAAAGAAAAAAAAAGAAACATTTTTTTTTCGTTTCAAATCCAAAAATAGTTCGTTCCAATTTTTTTATTCAATTAATTGAATTAAATTGATCGATTTAACTGAAATATTTTATTTATTTATTTTTTAAGTTTATTATACATAATTATTACTTGTTGTTAAATGTTGTCATGTTTGTTATCAATATTTGACTCTTACATTTGGTAAGAGAAGACGCAAAAAATGAACCGGATGGGTACGAATAAAAAACGAAAATAATCAGTTTTCTTTGGATATATGAACATAAACGTCTTTATATATATATATATATATATATATATATATATATATATATATATATGGCACTATATTTCTTGAAACTTGAGAACAAAACAGAAGCCTCTCAATCAAATTGATAGAGGACAGTTGCTGTATCATTTGTGACTTGTCAAATTCGAAAAGAAAAAAAAATCATTGTAGTTAATTTTTTTTAAAATAATTTAGAAAATTTAATCAGATTGTTTTTGTGCTTTGTTTTGTTCGTTTCTGAAACATTAGCTGTTTAAAACTTTTACACTTTTTCCGAAATAAATCTTCGTTATCATTCCAGGAAACAAGCGCAAACGAAAAGAAGAAAAAAAAAAACTAAAAAAAAGGTATATTATAAAAATAAAATTTAAAAAATCGAAACAATGCAAGATAATAGTTCCAACCAAAAATATTCAATCAATTCATGAGATGATCAGATAAAAATATAAATAGAATCAAGAATCTTTAAATTAAAAAATAAAATTGAATTTTAAAAATTTAAACCCCTCCATTTTATCACCTGATGCATGCTCGTTCTAATGATAAGTGTACTTTTGTACTGTATATACAAATAGTTCATGTTTACTGGGATCCATAACAATATAAAACCAATCAAACAAATAAAACTCTTATTTGTATGCTTCTAAAATACTCCCATGCGTACAACACGTGTTTAAATGAAGCATGAAAAAAAAGCATTTGTAAACAAGCAAAGCAATTTAAAATAAAAGAATTTTAAATAAATCTTTTGCGTGAACAAAAAAAAGGGAAGGGGGTTATCGCCTGAATAAACCGAGGACCGAACTTGCAAAAATACGATACAAGCAAGAGGTTCTTTTTTTTTTTTTTTTTTTGTATAAGTGACGCAACCAGTGAGAATCGAACTCATAGCGGACACTCTGCGAGAGAAACTTGCTACCAAATACTCGTTTTATAATATTGCAGTCTCCTAGATTTATTGTTTGAACTTCTGGCTCAAGGTCGCAATCACTGGGCGCCCATTGAATTCAGTTCTTATTCTTAAAGATTAGCTTTCTGACCCTCGCGCTGACAAACACCGTCCTTCTGTTAAAAAAAAAAAAAAAAAAAAAAAAAAGGTGTGTCATATCGTGCTTTTTGTGTAATAATATTAATAATAAATTAACCATAAATATACGTAATAATTGAAAATGAAAAATGAATCTATTTTAAAATAAATCTTTAAGGATGGAAAGATGTATATAACTTTCGAGCGTGAAAATATTGGCGCGGAAACATGTGTGTGTGTGTGTGTGTGTGTGTGTGTGTGTGTGTGTGTGTGTGTGAAACTGTATGAAATGAATGACTAACACGACAACACGAAGAAATGTTTTTTTTTTCGGGGTGGGGGGGGGGGGTCTTTTTTAACAATGCCCGTAGAGTAAAATATTGTGTGTAAAAATCAAACAAAGCTTATTATCCATCATGATTGTTCAATGGTTAATTTAAACCATTGGATTGAAGTTCTATACTACGCTACAGTCTTCGGTTCAATATCCAATGCTAGATTCACAAGGCTCGTTTACCATAATGATTTTCAGTTCACACAGTAGAGAACGACATTTGTTCATAAATTGTTTTAAAAAAATCAACAAAGGATTCAAAGGATGAATTGTGCCTAACATTTTTAAATAAGTTAAATAAGCTGACTATTTGTAATGAGTTCGATTCTCACTAAGTGTCCGTACGATAAGTTTCGTAAATCATAATGGATGTGGATGTTTGTCCCCATGTTGTTAATTTTCAGAAAAACACATTACTAACGAATTGATTAAGATATATAAAGAGACGGATACACGTGTATGTGTGTATATGTATGTGTGTATGTATATATGTGTCTGTATATATATATATATGTGTGTGTGTGTGTGTGTGTGTGTGTGTGTGTGTGTGTGTGTCTGTATATATGCATGTTACTGTTGTATATATATGTATGTGTGTATGTATGTATGTGTATGCATATATGTATGTGTGTATATATATGTATGTGTGTATATGTATGTAATATGTATATATATATATATGTATGTATGTGTATGCATATATGTATGTGTGTATATATGTGTGTGTGTGTGTGTGTGTGTGTATGTGTGTGTGTGAGAGAGAGAGCAATAATTGTAACAATGTGGGTCGTACCAATAACAATGTTTAATGTTCTAAAAAATAATTGATTCGTTTATTTTTTTTAATCCGAAAATTACTTGAAACGTTATTATAGCGGACACTCGTATTTGAAATAGACGCCCCATTTTCATTTTAAACAGTGTCTATTATTACGTTTATCGGCTCACGCATTTGAAGAATCTTTGAGAAATTTGTTTTCAGACATGGAAATAAAATATTTATGTTTAATTTTATTTTGTTTACAATAAGCATTGTTTATGGAAACAAAATAAAATTATCTAATCTAATCTAAACTTATTTATAAATGGAAATTTGCCTGTGTGTGTATATGTCTGTCTATGTGTGTGTGTCCGTTACCTATAGACTCCGAAACGGCTGAACCGATTTTCTTGAAAATTTACACAGTTGTACTATAAGCGTCTGCGAGGTTAGCTAGGTTTTGTGTCAAGGTACCCCCGATAAATATCGAAAATCGATAATCGAAAAAATAGGGTTATAGAAGGAGTGGTCCGATTTTAATCAAATTTGATACATTCATAGACAAAGACATAAGAAACGATATTCAGAAGTGTCAAGGTTGCAGTTCTTACAATAGTGCAGAAAATCGATAGCATATATATATCTAAAAGGCAAGATGTTTGTGTGTGTGTCTGTTTATCTTCATGTATGCCTGTATTTTCTGAGCCCTTTTATTTTAATTTTTGCTTCGAGGTTGGCTCTAAGTAGGTATAATTGTAGTTCTTAGTCTCGGCCATGATACCATTTATTTACTCAGGGGACTTATTTAGCCTTCAAAATTCAGTTTACGACGAAAAAAACTTATTTGATATCGATAACAGGAAATCAAATTTTGACTTACATCCATTCATTTTTCTTTCAGTCTACGGTTTCGCTTTAACTGGAAACAACTATTGCTTTTTAGTCTTTCGTGCCAACGTCCAAAGAGTCTGAGCTCCAGGACCATGGATTTAGTTTTAAAGCTTTCATTACACCCGAGCAACGCCGGGTTATACTGCTAGTTATAATATAAAAATTGTAATAAAATAAAATTATATCTATGTGTGTGGGGGTGGACAGCAATCTGTTATTTGAACATGTTTCGTTAAAAACGACCGAACAAGGGAGATTTTGACAGCTTTAAAGAACTCTCCTTTTCAAAAAACAAAAAAACATTAAAAACAGAAAAATTGCATTCCAGTCAAATATGAAGACATGACAACACCAGCAAAATAACAGCCTTGAAAATGGCCAGTGAAGAGGCTGAAAGCGCTTGGAAAGTTGAAAATTATGGAACATTTTCACAAAAAGGAAAAATGTAAGAATAATGGAAAAATTCAATCAAAAATTCCCTGTCGGTCGTTTTTAATGAAACATGTTTATACACACACACACACACACACACACACACACACACACACACACACACACACACACACATATATATATATACACACACACAGGATGATTGAAAATTAACTCCCCATTTTAAAATACTTATAGTTTATTTATTCTTCTTCTTCTATGTGCCCTGTCCTTTCAGGATGTAGGCGATCATGGCTTTCCACGTCTCCTTATCTCTGGTGGCTCTGAGCATGCCTTCTCCTGTTACACCATGCAACCCTCATTCTGTCATCCACTAGCTGAAGCCCATAAATCTAGAATATAAATGTATAGAAACTATCATGGCCACAAAATGAGGGATCAGTTTATATATTGATTATAATATAGATTTGATCCCCCACTTTATATCCACATTATAATTTCTTATAAACAGTTGGCATATATATTCTTCTTTTATGTGCCATGTCCCTTCAGGACGTAGACAATCATGGCTTTCTACGTCTCCCTATCCCTGGTGGCTCTTAGCACGCCTTCTTCTGTTACACCATGCAACCCCCGTTCCGTCATCCACCTGCACAGGTCCTTCAAATATGTTATCCGCTGCTTTCATCTGTCTGTTTTCCCTCTATCTGGCCTGTCAGTATCAGGTTCTCCAAGCCCTCCTTCCTCATTGCATGCCCCAGGAACTTCAGTTGTCTCTTCCTGATGCTCACTATTAATTTTCTTTTCAATGCCATTCTTTCCAAAACCTCATCGTTGCTCTCATGATATCCACAGCATCCTTCTGTAGAACCACATTTCCGCTGCTTCTAGTTTTTTCTCATCTTCGATGATATTGTCCAGCATTCACTGCCGTGTTGAAGAACTGACATCACATAGCATTCTAGCTCTCTCTTCTTTGTTTCTAGTGAAAGTTTCCTGTGTCTTATTAACTATATTTTTTACAGGAAATGTATATGAAATGTGAGAGGAAAACGTTTAGTTTAGTATTTTCCCTATTTCTCAAGTTGCACAGTAATCACGTCAGCTGATTTCACAAGGAACCCTTCTTGTGATAAAGAAGACAATTCTTTTATTCGACCTTCAAGTTCTTCCAAAATCTTGATTTGGTATAAAAGACGTGCTCCTTTAAACCCCGCCCCCAAAGTGTCCCAGGTTGTTAAGTCAGGACCCTGGCTGGTCATTCATACAGACTTTTCAATCATCCTGTATATATAAATAGGTACCTCCCCTAATTAGCTAATAAAACGAATATAACACACACACACACACACACACACACACACACACACACACACACACACACACACACACATATTATTTTATTATTATGTTGTCATTTTTCATCATATTTCGCTTTCTGCTATGGTCGCACTACCTACCAAGTCTGCGGAAAGACCTAAGGCAGGTCGTCGTGTGTCGTTATGGCTTCATTTCATGTTTTTTCTATCTCCCCTATTATTATTATTATTATTATTATTATTATTATTATAAAGAAAAAACAAAGCAGTTGGTGAAATCAACAGACAACTTACTTATCAAAAGGTTTAAATGCCCTTAATCAAGGGAAAATCTCGAACAAGGACATCATTAAAAAAATGGGGGCTTAAAGAGAAACAACTACCTACTCAGTAATGAGTAAAGTGTCCAATCGGTTAGATCGGTGATTCCCAACGTGGGGCGTACGTCCCACAGGGGAGCAATTTCATTTTTGAGGGGGGCAGTTCGATTGTTGGGTGTTTTGCTCATAAAAGTCTATGTTCTTGTGATTTATTAGCCCTAACATTCCAAGCAATAAAATTTCGTTCATCATTTGTCTTGGATTTTTAAATTATTATCGATTGCACTGCCACCTGGTGAATAACTTCCATTTTAAAATAATTTTAGAACTTCATTTTGCAAAGTTTCCAAATTTATTTGATTGTTTCATGTAAACATAAAAATAATATAAGACAATCCCTAATATTTTATTTTTTGGTAATTTCTTGCTCAGAACTTTAATTGTCTTTTATTTATTTTTTTGTTTTTCATGGATGCCATGTTGTTTTTAAGTTTGTTTAAGCCGCCTTAAGGCTTTAAGGCAGTTTGAACCTTAAACAAACTTTAAATTTCAAGTTTAAAACAAAAGCTTAAATCAAAGTATTGGTGTTTTAAGCATCACCTAAAATGGAGTTCACTTTTTACATAAGAATTATATATCAACATATGGGAGGGAGGGGACATCAGGATTCTAGAGGTGATTAGGTGGGACATGACTAAAAAAGGTTGAGAAACACTGGTTTAGATTATCTAGACAGCATAAATACATGACAACGTTAATTCCTGTGAAAGGATAGCCCTAATCGTAACCCGAGTTTGATGCTAAAAAATAAAATATGTATTTTATTATTATTATTATGTCATTTTTCATCATATTTCGATTTCTGCTTTGGTCTCACTACCAACCAAGTCTGCGGGGAGACCTAAGGCCGTGGCGTGTTGTTATGGCTCCATTTCATGTTTTTCTATCTTCCCTATCATCCCTAGCATTACACAGATAAAGTTTTCCTTAGTGTGTGGGCTGTACTTAATAAGACAATTTTTTGTATATCTCTTAAGCTGGGGTTTCCAGGGATTCTTTCAATGTGTTGTTTTGTTCCATTTTTTATCATTCCAAGTGCACCTACTATCACTGGCACAACTCTTGTTTTCAATTTCCACATTTTTTCTATTTCAATTTTCAGGTCTTTATATTTTGACAGTTTTTCAAATTCCTTGATTGCTATGTTACAATCCGCTGGACAAGCCATATCAATTAATAGACAAGTTTTCTCTTTCTGGTTTTTAACAATAATGTCTGGCCTGTTTGCTTCAATTTTTCTGTCTGTGTAGATGGTGTAATCCCATAGAATGGTTACATCTTCTATTTCTGTAACCGGTGCTGGGTGATGTTCATACCAGTGTTTGTTTACAGCTTTTCCATAATGTTTGCACATTGTCCAATGTAAATATTGCCCAACTCTATCGTGGCGATTTTTATATTCGTTTGGGGCAAGCACAGAACAGCCTGAGATTAGGTGGTCTATTGTTTCTTGGTGTTTATCACAAAACCTGCATTTTGGATCCATATTATTATGCATAATATTTGCCTGAAAGTTTCTAGTGAAAAGACTTTGGTCTTGTGCTGCAAGAATAAAGCCTTCAGTTTCAAACTTTAATCCAGATGCACGTAACCATCGATGAGTATCAACTTTGTCAACATTGGATTTATTGGCACGTTCTGGATATTGGCCATGCAGAGGTTTGTCTTGCCAGCGCTGTTTCATCTGTTCAAGAGCTTTATCTTTGGCTTTCATTTTCATATTTTTTTGCCGCAATAGTTGGTTCTTGGCTTCTGTTTTGCTTTTCTACAGAATCTACTAACTGTAAATCTTGTTTGTATTTACTGCCTTCTTTTATTATTGAATATTTTTTCTTTCTTTCTTCATGTTGCCTTACTAATTGTATCATTCAATCCTTTGTTGTTTCTATGTATGTTAGTAAGCCAATAGTTGTTGTCTTGTATGACAATTCCAGCTGAATAAGACCTCTTCCACCTTCTTTAAGGGGTATGTATAGACGGTCTACATCAGCCTTTGGATGATGCATCTTATGCTTAGAAAGAAGCTTTCTTGTTT
This sequence comes from Ascarosepion bandense, assembly GCA_037127315.1. Classification (NCBI taxonomy): domain Eukaryota; kingdom Metazoa; phylum Mollusca; class Cephalopoda; order Sepiida; family Sepiidae; genus Ascarosepion; species Ascarosepion bandense. Next base: position 2,928,577 of record JBBBDQ010000963.1, on the reverse strand, counting down.
TAGAATCCATTCGCCTGATGTCGTTTAGAGTCCAGTTTAAGATGTTGAATCTATATTGGACAACTGGGATTGCAATTGAATTCTCAGAACAGAGTTATGGCCATTAATAGGCCATAACTCTGTTCTGAGAATTCAATTCAGTTTTTAATATCATTCGTAGCCTTCTATAGTACTCTTTACGCACTATTTCTTTCATTTTTTTTTTATGGTGAATGTTTTCACTCTCATTTACACCTAGGTATTTATAAGCTTCTTCTGGTTTCAATTCTTTTATTGTTACAGCAGGGTCTAAGCTAATTGAGGATGTTTCTTGTATTGATCCACGTAAAACTGTAGCTTTAGCACATTTATTCAAATTGAATTTCATTCCAATGTCTTCGCTGAAGCATTTTACAGTTTGTAGAAGACCTTCCAGCTCATTATCATTCTTAGCATATAACTTTATGTCATCCATGTAAAATAGATGGCTTATTTTCTTTTGGCCTATTTTATAACCACATTCTGTCTTATTAAGTTGACTGGTTAGTGCTATTAATGATATGCAGAATAGTAATGGAGACAAAGAATCACCTTGAAATATACCTCTTTTGATGTTTATTTCATCAGACTTATAGGTTCCATTTATATGATTGAGGTAAAGGGTTGTTTTCCATATAGACATGCACTGTTTGATGAAATTGATGATGACGGGTGATATCTTGTATACATTTAAAGTCTTTAAAATCCAGGAATGTGGGACACTATCGAATGCCTTACGATAATCTATCCAGGCAGTACTAAGATTTTTCTTTGTACTGTAGCAGTTTTCCAGGATCATTTTGTTAATAAGCATTTGGTCTTTACATCCATAGCAGCCACGTTTGCACCCTTTTTGTTCAAGCGGTATCATGTCATTTCTTTCTAAGAATAAATATGTCTGTTTTGTTAAAATAGATGTTAATAATTTATATGTTGTCGGAAGACATGTAATTGGTCTGTAGTTTTTCGGGTTGTTTGTGTCACCATTCTTGGGTAGAAGAAATGTAATTCCTTTGGTCATCCATGCAGGAATTTTAGTGGGATCGTCAACCATTTCTTGAAGTTCTTTGGCTAGTTTTTTATGTGCTGTATTTAAATAATATAGCCAAAAGTTAGGAATTTTATCTATACCTGGGAATTTCCAATTGTGTGCTTTTTTTAGTGCAAATTTAACATCCTCTTCTGTAATTCCAGCCCATGTCTGTTCTGGTTTATTTTTCATTCGTTCTATCTCTTGTGCAATCCAATCTACTTCCTTGCTATGTTCTTTAGGGTAAGCCCATATCTTTTCCCAGAACTGTGTAAGTTCTTCCATTCTGGGGTGGGGGGGACTGTCACTTCAATTCTTTTTTTACCTATTTCCCTGTAAAATCTCTTTGCATCGGTTTGAAAAATCTTGTTTTGTCTGTAAAATCTTGATCTTTTCTCATAGCGTCTTATTCTTTGAGCCTTCAGTTGTATTTTTTGCTTTATTTTTTCCTTAGTTGATAGGACTTCATTTTCATTTCTAATGTTGTATTTTCTTTCGACTCTTCTGCTTTTTCCTAGTTCTTACATTTATTCCTCTACTCAGTTCATCCAGTACTAATAGCTCACTTCTAAGTTGTTCGATTTCTTTTTCTATTTTTCTTTTCCAAGGTGGATCTTCATGTCTGCGAGACTGCCTTGTTTTTAATTTGATGTTCATTATTATTATTATTATTATTATTATTATTATTATTATTATTATTATTCTATTTACAATAAACATTATTGGTACGACTCAATTCCTACAGAAGGAAAACCAGAACTTACTTTAACTCTAATAGATAGATGCTCCAAATTCATGCGGAGAGAGAGAGAGAGAGAGAGAGAGAGAGAGAGAGAGATAAAAGAGAGAGAGAGAGAAATGTTGGTAATACTACTAATAATAGTTTTATGTTATGTCGAACCTTTCCATAAAAGGGTATGATTCTTCGTGTTCACTTTTTTTTTTTGTCATCCTCTCTTGCGAATAATGCACACTGGGTTGAAAACGAAAAGAAATTTTTCGTTTGTCACTTCCTTTTCCATCGGCTTCATTGTACGATTTTATTTTGCTTTCAATTTCACATTAAAGAGTGCGAGAGAAAAAATATAATGTAGGCTGCCGACACTCGACAGGTGTTGAATGTTATTTCGGGTGGCCTAATGTGGGTGGAATACTGTAGTATGGCTCAGTATATAGAACTTTGGATTTGCAATACTCTGACTTTAATAGACAGAAGATGGTAGGAATGGCAAGAGAGCAAAAACAAGAAAGATTGTTATGGAAAGAAAAAGGTAGGATTGAAAGAATGGAATAACAAAGAAGTATGAAAATGAAGAAGAACAGAGAGACAAAAAAGAGAAGACAATATGTAAAAGAAAGAATAAGTATATACAGGGAAAAAGCAAGAGAGAGAGAAAGATTCTAAAAACTGACAGAGACAAGGGAGAGGGGAGAGAGATGGACAAAAAGAGATAGAAAGTAAAAGGGATAAACAAAAAAGAAGAGAAAGAAAGAAAAGGCATAGAGAAAGAAAAGGAAGACAAAAAAGAGAAAATAACAAGGAATAAGTAGAGAGTTATAGAAAGGGGTAGATAGAGAGAGAAAAGAGAAAAGAAAAGAAAATCTGAAAAAGAGACAAAAATATATGAAGAGAGAGAGAGAGAGAGAGAAAGGAGGGATAAAAAGAGAAACATGATAAAAGGGATAAACAAAAAAGAGAAAGAAAAGTCACAGAGAAAGAAAAGGAAGACAAAAAAGAAAAAATAACAAGGAATAAGTAGAGAGAGATAGAAAGAGATAGATAGAGAGAGAAAAGAGAAAAGAAACAAAAAGCTGAAAGAAAGAGACAAAAATATATGAAGAGAGAGAAAGGAGGGATAAAAAAGAGAAACATGATAAAAAGGATAAATTAAAAGTGAAGGAAAAGACCAAAAAGAGTGAAAAAGAGAAAGAAAAAGCAAAAACAGAGTGAAAAAGAAGGCAAACAAGAGAAAGAAAAGAGAGAAAGAAAGAAAAGAACAAAAAAAGAAGCCACAGAAATGAATAGAGAGAGAAAAAGAAACAGAAGGTAAAAGGAAGAGAAAAGTAAAAAGAAAGACGACAAAAAATGAACAAGGGAAGAGAGGGAAAATAAAATACAGAGACAAAGATGAGAGAAGGAAAGGAGAGGCAAATGAAAAGAGAAAGAAAGAAGAAATTGAAACGAAAGAAAGAGTGAAAAGAATTTAAAAGGTGAAGGTTCGAGAAAGAAGGGTTAAGCAAAGAATATAGAAAAAGATTTTCTGAAAGAAAAAAAAAACTAATGTGAATAGACAGGAAAATAGATGTGAAAAAAAAAAAGGAAAAAAAGGAAGAAATTGTCGCTACAATTGTTTTGCTTTTTATTTTTTTAAGTAAAGAACAGAAAATATTAAAAATGGAAGCATTAAAAAAATATATTTATAAACAATAAACAGTAAAAGAAAAAAAAGAAAGAGAGGTGAATCAAATTAACCAGGGAAAAAAGTGGAAAAGGAAAAGTTGAAGAGGAAAAAAGACAGGAAAATATCTCCCCGCAAAAACGAAAAAAAAAAAAATCTACAAAAAAAATCTACAAAAAAAAAAAAAACAGGAAAGATGAAGAAAAGGCGAATGAAAAAGGAAAAAATGGTATGAATTAAAAGGAATTATTTTCTTTTTTATTTCGAAATCTTTTCTGCCAGAGATTTGTAAAAAGAGGGTGTGAAACAAAAACAAAAAAATGAAAAAGTACAAAAAAAAAAATTCAAATATCAGGGAATTAGATTCGATGTGTTGGAAAATGCATAAAAAAGAGACTAATATTGCTAAATAAGTAAAAAAGTATGCATATGTATAAATATTAATTTATCCTTAAAAAATAATAAGAAATACAAAAAAAAAAAAAACACTAGAGCCAAACTGATATGTTTTGAACGTCTCTCTTGCAACATCAAATCTTGCTTGATGCATGCAACAGTAAAAATTAAAAAAATAAAATAAAAATCTCTCAATGTGTGATTTGATTTGAGCCAAACCATCAACACCAAAAATTGTAAAATAGTGTGTGCAGGAAAAAATACTGTTTGTAAAACGAATCGTTTCGGTTAATTGATGTTATTTCCTTCTTTTTTTTTTTATATCTACAACTGAAGAAATCGGATTTTGATATTTACGCGTAAATAAACTAGGACTCTTGAGACTTCATAAACAAAAAAAAAATAATAATGTATAAATATGCATGTGTTTTTTTGTGTGTGAAAAAGATACGAGGTGGGTGTGCCTCTAAATAGACTTAAAAAAGAAGGAAAGAAAGAACAACGACGAATAATTACGACGAATAATAAGCGAATGAATGAAAGAAGCAACGGTTGCGCACGCGCACGCGCACGCGCCTTCGGTAAAATCAAAATGAATGAATGAATGAATGAACACGCGGAGAATCTCATGGCTGTGGACTGGAGTGTGGACGAATGTGAGTATTATTGTCTCAATGAGGCTTTGTCATCTAGCAGGTTAAATAAGAAATGGCAGGGTGAAGGCAAAGCATCGAGAATAGTGGCACAGACTGAAGAAAAACAGACATTTTTACTACCTTGATAAGTTGATACAACAGATTTTACAAGCATTCCAGACGATACAGAAGTGGAAAAGCTGTATAGCTTCTTTTTTTTTTTTCTTTTTTTTTTTTTTGGATAATGAAACAAAAACCTAGATACAGCTATAATTACTACTATTACTACTACTGCTTTCGGATATCATAATTGCAATATTATGTGTTTAAACTTTAAACACTCTTCTCTTGTGTTTTTTGTGTAATGTAGCTATCTCCAAAGAAAGAGGAATCGTTGTTCCCAACTTTCAGAAATCAGAATTCGCAATGATGACCCTAAAAATTAACTTAAACATTTTACTTTAAAAAAAAAAAAGGATCTTTAGAGTAAAATAGAGGAGGTGAACTTTCGGTTTATCACATCAGCAGAAGTTTCAAATCACATTAATTTGGTAAAACAGTCACCAAAAATAATTACGGATGGATAGAAAGCATAAATTCAGGAACTAAGAATCAGCTACCATTTTTTATAAAAGATATTTTTTCGCTGTAATAAGTACTGCAACCAACGGCAACAATAATTTGAAATTGTAATCTACGTGAAGAATAATAAATAATAAATCGTTTTTAAAACTGTAACCTTAAAAATCAGTTTTCTTATTTCTATGCTTTTTTCATCCATTTGTAGATATTGTTGGCTGAAAATGTTTCTCATGTTAAAAATTAATAAGTTTAATTAAATTTTATTGTGTGAATGATGTTGCATATTTTATTAGTAGTTTTAGTGGACAGGACATTAGAAATTTATTTCTAATATGTAGGAATCAATAATTTAATATCTCTGTTTTGAGTTAAATTCGTTGCATTCACTTCCGTGCAAATAATCTTGTGAGTGTTATTAAGGCATCTGGCCTCCCTGAAAGCAAAACACTGCGCCTCCTCGGATTAACTCTCACAACAGACCTCAAGTGGAATGACTATATAGAATCAATAGCTAAATCCGCTGCTAAGAAGTTCGGTTCTCTGTGCAATCCTGCACGTATACATATCTACCATCCGGCCGTGTATTAAATACTGCTGACATATCTGGTCTGGTGCTCCTGATATTCATTTCGAGGTTCTCATCAGATTCCATCTTGTACATTTATAAATCTACTATTCATCCATGCATTGAATACTGTTGCAAAATCTGGGTGGGTGCTCCGGCTATTTATCTTGAGGTTCTTGTCAAAATTCATCTTGTACATTTATAAATCTAAAATTTATCCGTTCATTGCCTTCTTTTGCAATATCTGGTTGGGTATTCCTGCTATTCATCTCGAGGTTTTCGTCAAAGTTCATCTTTTATTTTTTTAAAAATCTATCATTCATCCGTGCATCGAATACTGTTGTAATATCTTGCCGGGTTCTTCTGCTATTCATTTTGAGGTTGTCATTAGATTCCATTTTGTACATTTATAAATCTACCACTCATCCGTGCTTTGAATATAGTTGCAATATCACGTCGGGTGCTCCTGCTATTCATTTTGTGGTCCTCGTCAGATTTCATTTTGTACATTTATAAATCTACCATTCGTCCGTGCAGTGAATACTGTTGTTATATCTGGTTTTGCGCTTCTACTAGTCATCTTGAGGTTCATAAACCTCTAGGGCCATTCGTATCATATTTGATACAGTATGAAAACAAGCCTTGAAAGAAATATTTTCCTTGAAAAATTTTTTAAGAGAAATATTTTATAAATTTCAAATGAAAGCAGTACTGACTGCTCAGTCAATGAATACCAAATGTTTCCTTATAGGGAAATACCAAATGTTTCCTTATAGGGAAATACTGTATCAAATATGATACGAATGGCCCTAGAAGGTTAATAGATAGATAGATAGATAGATAGATAGATAGATAGATAGATAGATAGATAAACAGACTGAGATTAACCCTCTAGGGCCATTCGTATCATATTTGATACAGTATGAAAACAAGCCTTGAAAGAAATATTTTCCTTGAAAAATTTTTTAAGAGAAATATTTTATAAATTTCAAATGAAAGCAGTACTGACTGCTCAGTCAATGAATACCAAATGTTTCCTTATAGGGAAATACCAAATGTTTCCTTATAGGGAAATACTGTATCAAATATGATACGAATGGCCCTAGAAGGTTAACAACATTCAAAGAAGGATCTGCAATGTAATCGGTATTGAATTAGCATCTCGACGTCATTTTTGTCATCGACACGGCGTTCTACAAATATTTTCAATTCAACTGCTCTAACGAGCTTTCTTCTCTGGTACCCCGTCTATATAGATAGATTTAAGCGAGGTACTCGATTGGCATCTAGGTGCCACCCATTTACTATTGAAATAGCAAAATGTAACAGTCTTCCTTGCCGCACTTTCTCTCTGCAGAACTTTCTTCCTTTTTCTGCTTCCCTGACAAGTACAATCTTAAAAATTTGAATGCAACCTTAAACGCCATCTTCTATATTCTTGAATCCCATTCATATTTTATCCTTTTCTCAATCCTCTCTATACTCAGTCTTTTCTCTCGCTTTCACTGTCTGTAGCCCCCTTCGAACTAGTGGCATTCTCGCCATGCTTGGGTGAATTGTTTTAAAAAGTATTCAATCCCAAAACTCCTTCATTTGCCGTGTCCATTCAGCACGTAGGCGATCATGGACTTCCACTTGCCCCTGTCCCTTGTCGCTCTGAATATTTTTCTTCTTGGTATCTCTCCGAAACCCCGCTCCGCCAGCCATTCTTCTTTATGTGCCGTGTCCCCTCAGGACGTAGGCGATCATGGACTTCCACTTGCCCCTGTCCCTTGTCGCTCTGAATATTTTTCTTCTTGGTATCTCTCCGAAACCCCGCTCCGCCAGCCATTCTTCTTTATGTGCCGTGTCCCCTCAGCACGTAGGCGATCATGGACTTCCACTTGCCCCTGTCCCTTGTCGCTCTGAATATTTTTCTTCTTGGTATCTCTCCGAAACCCCGCTCCGCCAGCCATTCTTCTTTATGTGCCGTGTCCCCTCAGGACGTAGGCGATCATGGACTTCCACTTGCCCCTGTCCCTTGTCGCTCTGAATATTTTTCTTCTTGGTATCTCTCCGAAACCCTGCTCCGCCAGCCATTCTTCTTTATGTGCCGTGTCCCCTCAGGACGTAGGCGATTATGGACTTCCACTTGCCCCTGTCCCTTGTCGCTCTTAATATTTTTTCTCTTGTTATATCTCCTAAGTCCCGCTTCGCTATCCACCTACTCAAAATAAACTTTTCCGTTACAGCCAATGGTGTGTAGGTTTTGCTGTTTTCGTAACAAACTGTTTTTTATGGGGCAGGGTTATTAGCCCTGCGCCCAAGCCCCAAACCTGGAGGAAGCGTAGGTTGGAGGTGACACAAGACCGAAAGTAGGGGCTACTCAGTGAGGATTGAACTCACTACTCAGTTATAATGATTTTAGCGAGACGAGCTTGCTAACCATTACACCACGACGAGGTGCCCTCTACCTAATCAAGCCCATCAGGTATGACTCGCGCTGCTTTCCCCTGTCTCTTCTTTCCTCTATTCATCCTGTGAGTGTAGGATTCTCCAAACCGTCCTTCGTCATTACGTATCCCAGGAACAGAAATATGGTTCTACAGAAGGATACTGGAGATACCATGGACCGAACTTGGGAACAACAAGGTTTTGGAGAGGATGCAAACGAATAGGAAACTTATACTTAACATCAGGAAGAGATAGCTGAAGTATCTGGGACACGTAATAAGGAAGAAAGGTTTAGAGAACACAGAACGTATAAAGGGAAAGAGATATTGATGGTCTTGAGCTAGTGGATGACAGAGCACGTTTTGAAAGAAGTATCAAAAGAAAAGGTGCTAAGAGCTATAAGGAATAGGAGGATGTGGAGGGCCATCATCATTTATGTCCTGAATGGACACGGCACATAAAAGAAGAATATTAAAAAATGTAATCATTAAAGTTACCGAGTAGATTTTAGAAGTGAGCCAAAAAAAAAAATGCCCTAACCCAATAAAAATGCCGTCAAAAATCAAATCAGTGTAAGATTTTTAAATGTTTTACGTCAGCAAATTTTAAAATTTGCAGACGTTGTAGAAAACATCACGTGATATAAAAACGAAATTTTCGACCAATCATTGTTGATGTGTATAACTTTTAAAAAAAAAATGAAGTTTATATGCACCTAAAAACAAGTAAATGCAGATCTGAATCAGTTAACGAAAAAATGTCGCCTCGTCTACACAGATCTATGTCAATGCTAAGCGATTCCCTTTCTTCAAAGAGGGAAGCGAAGCGGCTAGAGATCAAAAGACACACCGACAACTGAAACAACATGATACCTTTTCTAAGTCAATGCATTTATAGTTTCTTTTCTCGTGTAAACTATTTTTTTTTTTAATCATATCACCTCGAGCAAGGCGATAACGCCACTGATGCGCAGGGGGCTAGGTAAGGGTAAAAAGATTGGAAAAGAGAAAGCCGGAAACCGCATCCTAAACAGGGAACAAGGGATGAGCCTCTTCACCTGTTCAATAGACGTGGGTGGAGTGTGAACCGGGCGATAGTTTAGTCTATCTACTCCAATTGAAAAAAAATAAAGAAAAGAGTGAAAAGATTGGAAAAGAGAAAACCGGAAACCGCATCCTAAACAGGAAACAAGGGATGAGCCTCTTCACCTGTTCAATAGACGTGGGTGGAGTGTGAACCGGGCGATAGTTTAGTCTATCTACTCCAATTGAAAAAAATAAAGAGAGAAAGAGTGAAAAGACTGGAAAAGAGAAAACCGGAAACCGCATCCTAAACAGGGAACAAGGGATGAGCCTCTTCACCTGTTCAATAGACGTGGGTGGAGTGTGAACCGGGCGATAGTTTAGTCTATCTACTCCAATTGAAAAAAATAAAGAGAGAAAGAGTGAAAAGACTGGAAAAGAGAAAACCGGAAACCGCATCCTAAACAGGGAACAAGGGATGAGCCTCTTCACCTGTTCAATAGACGTAGGTGGAGTGTGAACCGGGCGATAGTTTAGTCTATCTACTCCAATTGAAAAAAATAAAGAGAGAAAGAGTGAAAAGACTGGAAAAGAGAAAACCGGAAACCGCATCCTAAACAGGGAACAAGGGATGAGCCTCTTCACCTGTTCAATAGACGTGGGTGGAGTGTGAACCGGGCGATAGTTTAGTTTATCTACTCCAATTGAAAAAAAAATAAAGAGAGAAAAGAGTGAAAAGATTGGAAAAGAGAAAACCGGAAACCGCATCCTAAACAGGGAACAAGGAATGAGCCTCTTCACCTGTTCAACAGACGTGGGTGGAGTGTGAACCGGGCGATAGTTTCGAAGTAATGAAACTTGCTAAAACATAGCAACTTGTTCTACATCAGACACGTAATTCTAACATTTCAATTAAAAAGACGTAAATCTACAGAAAAAAAATATTTAAATAATATTTTAAGACGTATATTTGATAATATTTTTAAGACGTATATATATATATATATATATATATATATATATATATATATAATATTTTTTAAGACGTATATCTGAACAAAAAATATTTAAATTTTCACGACTTCTTCTTTGACAAACTTATCTCTTTGGTGCCCCCTCTACACGAATTTACTTGTGTTACTAATTGTGCGTTGTGGTGCAGTGTATATCGACTCGAGACGACAAATCGGGTAGCCGAGTTCGAATTCCAGTTGAATTCAAGGCATTCACTTACACACAAATACCCTTGGGAAAGATATTAATCCATCTCTTCCCTCCAGTTATGGGTTAAATAACAGGACAGATTGGGTTTTATAGCCTTAAGTGACTGACAATATAATAGTTGAAAACATGATTAAGGCGTTACTGGGCATAAAGTGGGGGATCAGTTTTATATTGTTATGAAGTAATAAACTGAGCCCCCCCCTAATTACTACTTAATAATATAATACATCTCTTCTCCCTCACACTATGAGTCAAATAACAGGACAGATTGGGTTCTATAGCCTTGGCTGGCAACCAGTCTACCGCAGAAATCAATTGCAACCTTCTGCAGGATTATCTTCTGCCCAGTCAAGTCATGTCTCTTTCGAGACATGATCACCCAAAGCGTGTATCACGTATGGCACTTAACTGACTAACTAGACTGGCAAGTAGGTCCCACTCTTTTACCGTGAAAACAATCAAACGTAACCGCCTCTTCTACTCTCCTCAGTTTCTTTTCTCGCATTCCCCGACTTTGGAACTCCATTCCTTACACTTGCTTCGCTAAAAGCTACAAACTCCAAGAGTTTAAGTGTAACGTCAATTGCCATCTTTTATCCCCTTAATTCACATATTCTTTGCCCGACCCGATTGCATCATGTTTTTTCTTTTCGCTTTTCTCTCTTGTAACCCCCTACGCACCAGTGGCGTTACTGCCTTGCTTGGGTGAAGCAATTAAGAAAAAACAACTTCTACGTACCTTTAGATTAAAAATGTTACAGAGATGCAAATAA